>RJWM01004647.1:0-36398 GCA_004363535.1 Dasyprocta punctata | reverse complement strand
GCCATACCTCAGAATATTTGGTTGAATGAGATGTTGAAAAAAAAAAGCAGGACTTAGGACTAAGCAGGAAAAGGGCTTAGGACTACACTTAAGTGAATCGTTAAGGTCGATGAACTGGTCCTTAAAGTTGTGGCCAAAAGTCCAATCACCGCTGTCCCCAAGGAAACTCAGACTCTGGCTTTATTCAGACTCTTGGTAAAATCATTCACTCTCCTATTCAGTGTGTAGTGCTGAGCAAGAAAATACTCCATTCATATATAGATGGGAAGGGTCACACTTGGTCAGGAGACACATGGCTGGCGGTTTTAAGAATCGGTCACCAGAGCCCAGTCAATCTGAGCCGGCGCAGTCAGAAAGTCCCCTCCGTTTCAAGCCCAGGAAGGAAAGGAACTTGGAGCTGACCAGTTTGATGGTTGCACTCTGCCTTTTCCTGGTTTGTGCTAAAGCTACCTTATGAAATGAACTGTTCGGCTTTGCCCTGCGGAGCAGCTGTTAGTTCATGGATTCGGGGATGCTGCCCAATTCATGAGTTGCTAATAAAAACCAACGAGGTCATTAAACTCAGTTGATTGAAAGTTTGTCTTCTGATAGTCAATAATGATTCTTCTCAAAGTCTAGTGAAGCCCAAAATGCCACGCTCTTCGTGACTGCTTGATGCTCAGGCGTATCCTTGTCCCCAGCCCAGTGTCTGCTTCTGTCCACCCACAGAAAGTATCCTTTTAATTATTGATACTAGAGCTTGCAGCCACCACCATTCTGAGGTAATACCTTCCCCAGTCCAGAGAACTTGGTTCAGTTTTATGGTCCATGCCCATTTCCCACCAGGGTAACCCATGGAGAAAACATGCTAACTCATGGCAGTTTCCCTGAATCTGACTTTCTCAGTTTAATGCCACAGGAGCCAAGTATGGATATAATCCCGTCACTTTGAGTGAGGCAGCAGGACCACAAGTTCAAATCCAGCTTGGGCAATTTAGCAACTGAGTCCCTGTCTCAAAATGCCAAATTTTTAAAAAGGTCTGAGGTTGTAGCTCAGCCTAAAGGCTCTGGGTTCAATTCTCAGCACTGCAAAATAAATAGAGAAATCACACCACAACAGGGACAAGACCTTAGTGGGACAGTCTAGGATGGATGGATGCCGGCGTTCATTTGACCCTTTGCTAAAATTAGATGAATATCCTCCCACAGACTTTCTTCTCATCTCCAGTGGGTAAGCCTTGAACCAAAGGAAACCCAGTTTTCTGGACAACTAATGTCCATTTTAAAAAAAACTGGGTGTGTCAGCACAAGCCTGTAACCCCAGCACTTGGGAGGCTGAGGCAGATGGATCACCCGAGTTTGAAGCCAATTTGAGCTACATAGTAACTTCAGGGACTGCCGAATACATAGCAAAACCCTGTCTCCAAACAAAAACAAAAACAAAAACAAAAACAAAAACAGAGAGTATCTTAAAAAAGATGTTGACAGCTCACTTTGGTTTCCCTTCCTTGATCAACAGGCAATTTTGCTGGGGTTTACAGATTTACAGTGTGTTCGGGTCATTTTAATTCCTAAAGAGGTGGCGAATAGGTTTTAAACCTTTCCGCTGAGCATTTCAAACACAGTAGAACTGAGTAGAATATTTTTAGAGCAAGTTAGACAATTTTCTAGAATCTCCTTCACACAAAAAGGAAAGTAACTCTGCGATAATTACACAGAAAAATGCAAAATATGAGTTTCTACTCTCTAGTAATTTTTCCTTCAGAAAGTTAAAGAGTGCTGCTCAGTGATTATAGGCATCATCCTCCTTTGTGTAGGGTGGGGTAGCTGAGCTTTCATAGCTATATAAATGCTTAGTGTGAGCCAGGTGTGGTGGCACATGCTGTAGCCCCAGCACTGTGAGAGGTTGAGGCAGGAAGATCACAGGTTCAAACTCAGACTGAGCAACTTGTGACTTAGTAAGTCTCAAAATTTAAAAGATGGGCAGGGAATGTAGTTCAGTGCAAAGGCCCTGGGTTCAATCCCTGTACTGCCAAAAAAAGATGAAGTAACAGCAAGAGATAGACTAAAAGGATTCAGAGAAAGAACTAAGGACAAACAAACAAACACTAAAGCTGATTGTCACTGAAGCTGAAGACCTAAAAAAGACCTATGACTTTTTGAGCTGTTTTATAAGCCTAGATGGGACTAAACCAAGTTTGGGGCTTTGCGAGCAGCTAGCAAGGTAGTTTCAACTTTAATTATGTGGCCTTATTTATGGCTAGCTAGGAAGGTCCCAGATCCTTCAGGACTAGAGTTTCTGGTCCTTGGGATTGAGGTAGACTGGAATAAAGCTGAGTGGTGTCAAGACTGGCATTGCAAGTCATTCTACAAACATTCAGTATCTTCAGAACATTGCATGACATTTTGGAGTGACAGATACAAATAAGTGAAGAAATGGTCTCTATCTTGGGAAATTTATATCCTAGCCCAGGAAAAGAAAAAAATACGAAATGTACACACATACGTACACAAGCCCACATATTAAAACATATACAGACATACACATTAGCCAGGTGTGGTGGCAAAGGCCTGTGATCCCAGCACTTGAGAGGTCAAGGATTATTGCGAGTTTGATTTTAGCCTAGACATAGTGAGTTCAAGGCTGACCTGAACTATATAGCAAGATACCATCTCAAAAACAAAACACAACACAAAACACCAAAAAACATACAGATGCCTGAGCACACACATAAGACAGATGTTTGTAACACAGGTTAGTGTTAGCATTAAATACGTTTAAAATGCTTTCACTGCACTAAGAAAAGAGGGTTTGATCCTTCCTGCAATCGGGTAGAGACAGTCAGGTTTTTGCAGGCACGGTGACATGTGGTTGTGAAATGGTGCTATTTGCATGAGCAAGTGTCAGCCCTGGGAAGTCCCCTAATCTTCCAGCTTGCCTCATAAGGCTGAAGTGAAAATGCCCACACGATTCTGGGAGCCCAGTGTCCCTCCTTCTAAATACTTCTGGTGCTGCTGAACCCTGACTTCCCTGTGCCTTGCTCAGAGATGCACATTTCTGAATCGCCTGGTCCTGCTCCCTTCTCCACCCAAGCACTCCCGATAGAGCCTTACTTCTAGCAGATGTTACTGAAGCCCGTGCACTATGGCAGAGTGAACGTATGTGCATGGTATGTGTGCATGTTCCTTCCAGCATAGACCAGAATAGCAAACTTAAAATGGAGTATTAGAGCACCACATGCTTGAAGGTCAGCTCCAAGAAGCTTCCACTGGCCACCGTATCCCACTTCTGGCCTTCTGCTGTGTTTTGGGGTCCCTCTTAAGATTTTTTGCGTGGCTTTCTTTTTCCTCTCCAATTTGTAGCCCTCCACCTTTCAAAACTCCTGAATAATTTATCTTATTAACCCACCCAAGCTAGCCAGGTATTTATTCCCAGAGATCTGTGCTTGATATCCAACTATGCCTAGTTAGGAGTGAGTTTCAGTAAGATTGTGCTGGGTCTAGGGCAAAATCCTAGGGTCAGGCTTTAAGGTAGCACTTGCTTTTTAATAGACACTGGCAACTGCTTGCCATGTGCTATATAGAGCCAAGTATAACTTTTAAAATTTTCAAAACATGGTCTCATACATACACTTTGTAAGCCTGTGTTAAAGACATATTTAATTCCCTAATGAGAGACCGAGCAGGGTCAAGGGTTAAAGATAAAAGGAACTTGTGAACATCTAAAAACAAGAATACTAGAATAAGATTGCAAATTAAGTTACAACATCGTTTAATGTTCTAAAGGAGAATAAAGCTGCTACCTTTAGGGGCATCACTTCTGCTCAACAGAAATCATTTGTACTTTCGAATCTTCTATAAATTAACATCTAACTTTACAAAATTCTTAAGTTAAAGGATAAATTTTTAAAAAGATAAAACCACAAGCTGGGCATGGTGGCACATGTCTATAATCCCAGAAGTCTGGGAGGCTGAGGTAGGAGGATTGCAAGCTGAAGCCCAGCCTGAGGAGTCCAGCAACTTAACAAGATCCTGTCTCGAAATCAAAAGTAAAAAATGGGCTGGAGATGTTGCCGTTCAACTATCACTACAAAAAGAAAGAAAGAAAGAAAGAAGAAAAATAATAAAATCACAATTTTTAAACAAAAATAAACTGAACTTACTAATTATTGAGGAAATAAGCAAGATGTTAGATGGAGTTCAATGGAGAATCCAAAGAACACAAATATATATAGATGACCTGAAATAATAAGGTGAATTTATAAATAGACATAAAACAGCAAACCAGGTCAATCAATATCCCTAGACTCTGGGACTCCCTAGAGTAATGATCAACTGTATTGCCTAGACAATTACTTGCATTTCCACAAACAAGCATAATTTGGATTATCATGTTTTCTACAGTGTACAGAGTTGTAAAATAGTTCAAAGTCAATGGAAGGTACAAAGAGATGGGAAGAGCAGGCTGGATCGTGCACCCAGAAATCTGTCTTTGCCCATTTCTGCCTTTCACCATCTTTCTTGGCAGACACTCATGAACAGAAAGTAGTAAGACACCCCAAGTTACCTCCGCCAAGTGTCAGCTGCTCCTTGAGGGAGCCTACTAGATGGCGTTTTCCTATGACTTGGAAAGGGTGTGCTATAAGCATTCTGCTTTCTTCCCAATTTTTGGGCTAATTTTTTTTTTGGTGGTGGTATAATGAGCTGAACCCAGGCCATTGAACGAGTCACATCCCCAGCCTCCCCTTCCCACTCCTTTTTAAAGAGACAATGTCTTGCTGATTCATAAAGTTACCCAGGCTGAGGTTGAACTTGTGACCCTCCTGCCACAGCCTCCCAGAGTGCTGGGATCACAGGCGAGCATCACCAAGCCTGGCTGAGATTTGATATTTGGAAGGTCACAGATCGCTTCAGGCATCCCTTCAAACACAGCACAAAGAAGATGGAAGCCTCAAATTGGAAGCCACACTCAGTGTCTCCTAGGGGACAGCTTTTCTCCACAAAGTCCTTCCACACAAATCAAGACACATTTTCCCTGTGGCAGAAGACAGGTGGCAGCTCAGCTCCTGACCCTGCTGTCTCTTTGCTGCCTCAGTCTACAAATTTGGCAAGCAGCTGGAGTTTAGGGCTAGAAACCTGACTGCAGGAGTCGGGAGAGTTTGTGAAACATAATGTGGCACCTATCTGGCTATTAGCAAACACCACCCAGCAGGGTCAGGGGTGGCACTGTAGAGGCAAATGCATTGGTATTTCTGCAGCTACGTGCACTAATGTTCACACTAATTGGAAAACAGAAAGACAGTAGACAACTTCCCATAAGTCCATGCCAGATGTTGCACCACAGGAATGATGGGAAAGCTTTTGGCTTGTATAGTTTTTGCTGTTTGTTTTGTTTTGGTTTGGTCTTTGAAGCAGGGTCTCTCTATTATAGTCCAGGCCAGCCTCAAACTCACAGCGATTCTCTTGCCTTAGCCTCCAGAGTGCCGGGATTACAGGTGCACATCCTGGGTCCAGCTTTATATAACCTAATGATTTCAGGAGGACAATGCGGGGGGGGGGGGTAGTGAGCCCCTAATAGTAAGTCTAGATGTTGACTGCAAATTTCCAATGGAAAAAAAAGCTACTGAATTAACAGAAGCTGAGAATCCTCAAATTCTCATGGTATGTCACCTCTTCTCTGTGTAGCCTGCTAAGATGCAATTTTGGGTTCAATTACAAGGTAGAAACTCACATGTCCCAGGCCAAGCAAGCAAGTAGGATAGATGAAGCTCCGCATAACATTGCTTCTCATGAGTGCCTGCTCATTGCGACAGTTTGTGATTAATAAAGAAAACTCAGAAACCTGTATTTTTATGGAGTGCCTCCTAATTTTTCAGTATCAGCTGCATGGTTTAAAAATAAAGTCATTGTGACAAAGCACAGCATTTGACTATCCTTGTAGGGGCTGCTGCTTGAGAACTGATGGACTGAGGTTGAACAGACCTGGGGACTTACGGTCCATACTTTGGGACTACTGGTGCTTGGTCCGCTTTGCAGCATTCACAGAAGTCCATTAATATGTGAACTTGAGCAGAATTCCCTGAGGTTCAGAGTTAGCGCTGCCTGGCAAACTTTTGCTTAGTTCTGCGGAGTGTGGGGGCGGAGAGGGTGAGTTCAAAGACAATGACCCCCGACAGCACTCATTTAGAGCTCTTGTTTTAGAGCTACTCTTCTCAAGTGACTGCCTGCAGCAGACTTCAGTTAACAAGCACGATCTGAAATTCCTGTGTCGTTATCTAATCTGCTTCCCTTGTTGGGAAATAATGAAGTAATTGGGGAAAAAACTGGGCTTGATTTGATAGGAGACAATTGCAGATGATTGAAGCAATTTCATTTTAGATATACATAGATTTTTACATCCAATAACTCCTTCTCTCTTGTTGTTTTGAAGATTTCCTCTCACCAGTGAATTTAGTGCTTTTTTTTTTCCTGTCAAAGAAAATGAAGCAAATTATCCCACCTGTCTTTTGGTAAAGTTTTTGCACTGCTTTTATTTGGTTTCTTGAATATGTAGCTCTGTCATAGGAACTCACAAGATAAAAATAGTGTGTATTCACGTATATGTAGGAAACACACAAATGCAAAGACAGAAAAAAGAAAGAGGAAAAGAAATTGAGGGAGAAGCCAGGGGTGGTGACACACGCCTATAATTCCAGCACTTGAGAAGCTGAGGCAGGAGGATTACCATGCATTCAAGACTAGCCTGGGCTCCACAGTGAGTTTAAGGCCAGCCTGAACTATATAGCTAGATCCTGTCCCAAAACAACAACAAAAACAGATCTTTATAGAATTCAGTTCTTAAGGTCAGCAAATCTGGCTCTGCTCACATTTTCTAGAACATGTCTTTCAATCCTGAAGTGCTGTCATTGTTGGAGGTGTACCTAATGGAGTTCTGTTTAATAATCAGCTCTCCAGAAAAATAAAAACAAAACAAAACAAAACTTCAAAAAACCCTAAGCCACACAATAGAAAAAGAAATAGACAGCACAAGAGACAACCCTGATCTGTAGACTTTGCCCGTTTCCACAGTATGAAAGGAACACACACGCGAGTTCATGCCACCAAGCCGATAAGACTGCTGGGCTGCGAAGAGGTTTGCACACTTGGCCTGGCCCCCAAATGGCCGAGCCCTGGGTCCCCTAGGTGTAGCCAGAAGAGCACTAAACAGGACTCAGAAGACTGCCTCTCATCTGTCACACGTGCACCAAACAACCGCTCAGATCGCATTGTGGGGGTACAGAGTCACTTTCAAATGGAAATAACTAAAGAAACACTGAAAGCAAAAGAATTTTGAAAATAGAAAGATTTCTACCAACACGGCAATTCTCATCATTACTATCTTTGGAGAGCCAAATATCATTCAGTACTCAAAAGCTTAAAAAAATGCCTTGGAGTGCAGTAGTTATTGCTTTTCAAAATGTGTTTTCTATCTCCTGGTCATAAAAGATTCAAACTACATGAAAAGAGCTAACGCCCATTTGGCTTTCAGTTCAGAACAATGAACTCATCCGAGTTATTTTTATGTGCACTGGAGCTTGGCTAGCGGCCATGGTCCCAAGAAGCCCGCGAGTGCACCAGGCAGCCTTTCTGCCTCGACGACGCCAAGACCATGCGGTTCCCTTCGCGTGGTTGTCATAGTTAGAATTAATCACTGTTTAGCTTGGTTTTGTAAACAATATCAAACAGAATCCAGTTTAATAGAGGCGTTCTTCCTAGAGTCGTCTTTCTAGCAAAGCACGCGCCAACAGAAACACAACGTGAGCCAGGCAGGTCCTCTGAATTGATTTAACAGCTATATTAAAGCAAGTACAAAGAAACTAGTGAAGCTAACCTTAATAATGTCTTCATTTAACCCAACAGAACCAGAATATCACCATTTCAACATGTAATCAATACAAAACATCTTAATGAAAGCCTTTCTATTCTTTGTGTGAATAAGTCTTCAAAGTCAAGTGGCTGGTTTCCATTCCATGTTCCCCTCAGCTTCCCACAGTTTGGACCAGCACATTTTAAGCACTCTGTAGCTGCCTGTGGCTAATGACTGCCCTTTTGGGTAGCTCAATGTTGCAACATCAATTGGTAGAGAGATTCTGGATTCCAAGAAAACCCAACGTTTACAGAAACTCCTTTATTCAGACCTCAGTGGTTTGTCTTACAGGGATGTATTATTTAGGGCAGACTCTGCCTCTCAAATTGAACTTTTCCATTATCCACCAGTTGGGTTGCTGGCCAACCTAGGCTGGCATGCCCACCATTTCTAGGAAGACCATCCACTCCTGTATCCCCAGGGCTGAGGGTGGGGCTACTATGTGGGGCTTCAGTGCTAAGCCAGGGAGAGTTCCAGGCAAACCAAGATGAATGAATTGCCCCCCCCCCCACCCTTCAATTTAGGGCAAGAGTTTAAAAGCTGCTGGGAACAATGTGCTGCTTCCATCCCAAATTCCCCTGCAGGTGTAACTCTAAGGGCCAGAGGCCTCTCTGCATCTCTGGAAACCACTTTGAATCTCCATGTCCTGTAGCCCAGCACTCCCAGAGCCCATCTACCCCACTGCTCTGGCTCTGGGATGTGTCACGGGAGATCAGTCAACAGGCTTTGCCAGACTCTTGAATATAATGAAGATCTCTCTGCCCTTCTGGCTACTGTCCTGTCTCCCTAAGTCAGGTGAAATTGTTCCTTTACATGCAGTGATCGTCCAGGTTCCCTCTACACAGGGAACTAGGCCTTGTGATTGTAGCTCTCTGTAAAGGACTTGGAAACTGGGAAAATCTTGTCTGCTGTACTTGCTACTCTAGGTGGTGATTTCTGTGCCTATTTGATGAGGGCTAGATTCACATTATCTTAAAAAGTCAGTGTGAGACAGGTGTGCTGGCACACTCCTCTAATCCCAAGACTCAAGAGGCTGAGACAGGAGGATCACAGCAAATTTGAGGCCAGCTTGGGCTATACAGTGAGTTCAAGGTCAAGTGAGACCCAGACTTAAAAAACCTTGGACTCATATATTTGTTTTTACCTTATATAACCATTCAACAAATATTTGGCTCAAGATTATTTTCACTCTCCATGCTTTAGTTTCCTTCTTGGTTTCAGTTTCCATACTGGCAAATGGGGACAGGAAGTATACAGCCTGCCTCATAGCATTCTGTGAAGACTAAACACACATGGAGAGTTTAAGAAGAGTGTAAGTTACTTTAAAAAGCTTTGGCACATAGTAAGTGGTTCGTTCATACTGATTGTTATTATTTGATTTTCTTTTTTTTTTTTCTTGAGACCATGGTGCCCTCTGATGTATGGGCATTGGGTGAAATGCTTCTTACACTGCTCTAAGAAGACTAAGCACTGCTGGAGCCCATCAACCCCACTGCACTGGCTCTGGGGTGGGTCTGGCAATCAATTTCTGATGCCTCCTAAATGTGGTCACCATGGTGCTTCTCAGTTCAGAATGGGAACTGGCTGCTTCAGATCCCCACTTCCGGCCTGTCTGGTATCCTGCCTAAAAATGAGGTGTCATGCAGCGATGCCATCACTGGCTGGATCCTAAGCACCACCTCCAATTACTTTTCCATGTTTTTCACTGTGGAAAAGTTAGGTTCTGGCTTTTCCAAATTTCAGCACGGCTGGTGAAGAAGGCTTCTCTGTGGGATCTAAGTTAAGTGGGATCATGATTGTTTGTCTTCCCACTGCCAGGCTGCTTCCACTTATCTTTTTAAAACAGAGTCTCCCTATGTTGCCCAGGCTAGTCTCCAACTCCTGTACTCAAGCAATCCTCCTACCTCAGCCTCCTCAGTACCAGAACCGCAGGTGTGCACCACCTTGCTTACCTCCTGCTTCCACTATTTTTGTTTCCCTCTCATCCTGCCATCTATAGATGGAGACAGAATACACCAGAGACTCACTTGCCCAGCTTCCCCTGTGTCCAGAGCACATGACCATACCCTGGCCAATGGTAGCAAAGAGGATAGGGGTGGGATTCTGGGACAAATTTCTTCCCTCTCTTCCTGGCCATACTTGCTGTGTGTTACTGTGGCAGCCTTTGCAGGACCATGTTAGAGAACCAAGAGAACTATAAAAAGAATGGAATCAATTTGATGGAAATTAAGGAATTGACTTAAAAAAAAAGAAATTAAGGAATCAATATGTGATGTCATTTAACTGCTCAATTAACCAAGTTTGGAACCTCCTGTCTCCAGCCCCCTTATTATGTGCAATTTATTAGTAAACCCCTGTTGTCATATTAAGTCATATTTAGTTGGGTATTTAGTTTTTGCTCTGGAAAATATCTTAGCTGACACGAATGGGCTCTTTGATGGCCGGAAGAAGAATTAGTCCTTAATTTGGCATAATCACATGTTCTTTTCTAAGACCCCTGCTGCCAAGAGCCAACAGTAATCTGTCCCTTCTAGAACATCTCTGGTACTTACCAACAGACAGTGTGGGTTGATGGTTATGAGCACAGACCCAGGAGTCAGAACCTGGCAAGCGTGACCTTCAGCAAGTCAGCGAAACTCCAGCTGCCACATTTTCTTCATCTGTGAACTGGGGATATTAATGGTGCACCTGCCTTATACAATTTTCTGTTAAATGAAGCAATACACAAAACATAATTAAAATAACGCCTGGTTCATTGTATACACAGTGGGCGAAAGCTGTGTCGCTTATTTACCTCTCATTTCACATAGATGGGTAGCCTTACGGATACACACAGGGTTACCTATGGGGGACTAGTTCCAGGATCCCTTGTGGGTTCCACCGTTCACGGATGCTTAAGTCTTTATATGAAATGTTGCAGTATTTGCAAAAACTTGCTTTATCTAACACACTCCCTTATACTAGATTTCTTGTGGTACCTAATGCCCTATGTCACTATGTAAGTAGTTGTTACACTGTATTGTTTAGGCAACAATGACACAAAAAAATCTGTGCATGTTGAGTACAGATGTAGTTTTACTTTTTTTTTTTTTCTAAAACTGTTCTAGCCACAATCTGTTTGAACCCCACGTAGAAGGCCATGGGAATTTATTTCTTCTTGCACTGCTCTTTTGTGTCTCAAAGGGCCAGTTTTCGTCACCCATGAAAACAAACTCCATTTTGTGAAAGATTTTTAAAGCACATTTTTAAGAACCAGACCATGGAGGCAGCCTGTCCTGTCCTGCTCTGGCAGAAGGGTTCCACTGATTTCTTCAGCACCTCAGTTTCTTTTTTTTTTTTTTTTTTTTTGCGGCACCGGGGATTGAACTCACAGCCTCGCGCCTGCCAGGGCAGGTGCTTAAGCCACTGAGCCAAACTCCCGGCCCTGGTTTTTTTTTTTTCTTTGAGGCAGGGTCGCACTATGTAGCTCAGGCCGGCCTTGCGCCGTGTTGTAGCCCAAGCCGGCCTCGAACTCACAACGCTCCGCCTACCTCAGCCTCCCGAGTGCTGGGATTAAAGGCGTGCGCCACCACGCCCGGCAGCACCTCAGTTTCTAAGTTTGAAAAAAGAGAGGCCACTGCCTTGGTTTCTGTTTCCCTGGAAAAAGGCTCCGAGGCAGTGCGAGGTGTTTCTTTGGGAGAGGATTCAAGGCAGCTCCGTGTGGGCCAGGGACACACTTGTGCTCCATCCCATGGGACTTCTCAGTGGAGACTGGGCGGGGCCTCAGCCTTGTGTCCCCCCCGTCCCCCCTCCCCAGCACAGACCTGCGTGAGGTGGGAGGTTTAAAGCCATTTCCCTTCAGGCCCCATTCCTGCTTCTGGGGGAGGTGTCATTCATCCTCTGCCCTCCTCCTGCCCTCGCAGGGTGCAGACCCAGCTTCCTGGGAAACTTGGTAGGCAGGGGCGTTTGGGCAGCCCACACTGCAACGGGGTTGCCTGAGCCTCTCTAGGCTCAGTCGGTGACTGATTTAACTCACTGAATATGGTCTCTTGGTGGACGGGGAGTGACGGAAGCATTCTGTCCCAGGAACTTTGCTAGCCAGCTAATCAATAGGGCACCCAGTGGCAGACAGACGTGTTAAATGTGACGGTAACAATATTTACTGAGTGGGAAGTGTAAGATTCTGTAGAAGTTTGTTTATTTTTACCCAACAGGCTGGTAAATGATGGGGTTGTGGGAACACACAGCTTCTCTTGTGTGCTTGCTAAGAAGTAATGTGCAATTTTTTGTAAATGCAAATGTGTTTGCCCTTTGACCTAATAAGCCAACTCTGGGTGTTTATCCTATAGATTTACCTAGAAAAGAAAAAAAGTAATGAATGCACGAAGTAAAAAAAGGTAATGAATGCAATAATCCAACATTATTGTACTGGCAAATGATTGGAAACAATCCAGGTGTTCTTCAGTAGGGACTGGTTAAATACATTTGGAAACACTTGGATGGTGGAGTACTATACAGCTGTATACAGAAATGAGGCCCCTTGACCCAGAAAATAGGATGCAGCTTTAAAGAATGAGCAAGATGGAAAGGCAGGTTTGTGTGTGGTAAGGTTGAGCACTACAGGACTAGTCAAGGAAAAGACATGACCTTGAAATGACAGGAAGTAGCAATAAGTTTTATTTGGGTGGCACTTGGACTGGTCACTTTGACTTACCTTCTGTTTGTAACAGTTTATATAAAATTATTAACCTTATTGACCAGAGAAGAACCTTACCGCAAGAGACAATAGCACAAAGCCACCACCCAGAGGGACAAGAGAGGGAGGGAACTTCTAGGGGACATTGGAACTAGGGAGAGGACTAGTGTGTTTATGTCATGTCAACCAGTAGCAAAGTGTGGAATACCTGGGTCAGAGAGCTTGTCGTGGTGTCGTTTGTAGCTCTGAGGTTTGTCTATTGTAGCTAGGGCCAGCAGATCCTGGGAGCAGCTCCGTGGGGAATGCAAAGCAGGCAGACTTGGAATGTCTACGAATATGTCCCGAGGGCTACATTCAAAGCAGTGAGACACCTTATGAATTAGAGTTTTGCGCTGTTACACTGCCTTGGGGTCCTAGTAAACATCGCGGGCCAATGTCCTGGGGCTGCCTGTAACCCACTGATGTAAAGAACCCCACTGTGCTGGGTCGGTGCCCATTGCCGTAGAGAGACACCAGAAGCATTTCCAGAAAACTAATAGAAAAGAGTGAGGTACAGGAATGGGCAGAGGATGCAGCCGATCCCCCAGCGATGCCAGCGATAATTCTTTTTTAATACTATTTTGGTTTTTAAAACATGTGAAGGTATAGTATTGCTTACTTTTTAAATAAATAAAATTAGGAACGTGTGTTATGTGCACGTGCCAACACCCCATGATGAATGTAATCATTATATAGGGCAGATATGTACTAATAAAAATTTAAAAATATATAAAATTAAGCTAGATGTGATGGTGCACACCTGTAATCCCAGCACCCAGGAAGCTGAGGCAGGAGAATCACCAGGAATTTGAGACCAGCCTGGGCTACATAGAGACCCTGTCTCAAAACAAAACAAAACAAGCCCTAATATCTGATTTAATATAAAGTAGCCGAGATGTAAACAAATCACTGTGTTATGTCCTAGTATATGTGATATGTAAAGCAAAGTAGAACCACTTGTTCTTTTGTGCGACTGTTTTTAGCAGGCCGCAGAACATTCAATAGAACCCTGAACGGTCAGACTTCCGGTGCCAGGATAGTAAATCCAAATTAAATTAATTAGCGGCATCCAATATTCTTCTTCTCTGGGATCATCTATTTGCTGGCATGCAGTGTGGTTGGGAGGGATGGCAAAAGCCAGAAAAACAAATTGGAAGAAAAGCCCTGGAAGCCAGCAAAAAATATCTTTCCCAGAAGGTCTCTGGGCCTCATCTCCTAATTATTTTGTTCCGCCCGCCCCACTGAATACAGAATTTCTGAAATAATGCTGGAGTTCAGGCGGCACAGCTTAGTCCAGCTTGAATTGAGAATAACTCTTTGTTCGTTAAAAACTCTACAGTGTACCAAGAACAAGGGGACATTTTGGAAAGGACAATTCTGTGATGCCTCCCGGGAATGATGATTATCCCAAAAGAATATTTCCATTTCCAATTTCAAGGGGACTTTAATAAGGAAGGGATTTGAGCAGCTAACCTCAGAACATTTCCAATCCCAGCACAATGTCTATGACCTATTCATATTTAAGCAATTAGTTTTAAACACCCAAGAGTATTTCTACCAAGGTCAACTTTTTCTTTTCCATAATAAATAGCACTGGATTGCCACACATATGTCATCTGTTTCACATACATGTGAAATAAATTGAAATCCAGAATAATTTCCTACTGTTTATTGCTTTGATATCCTATTTTTATATTTAATACCAAATGAAGAAAGAAGCCGCTAATGTCAATTTCTTTAGGAAGCATCACATAATCTTGCCAGAACATTCACTAATATTGATTTCACGGAGTTTTGGATTGGCATTCTAGATATTTCACTGTTTCTAATTTTTAAAATACAAACACAGACCTTTCCCCTTTGAGAGTTTCCAAGTGATAGCTATGAATTAATTAGTTTGAGTCATTTTTATAAACACAAATGTTCTTCTCCAAGTTGTAAGCCAAATAAAAGTTACTTTTCTTTTTTTGTAGGTTCCAATCAACCATATGATGATATGCAGTTTTAGAAATGTTGGGCCCTGAATCAGATTCTCAACTTTTAGTTGCAGAGTATGCGACAGAGCTCCCTCACCATGGCTTTAGAGATGTCTTCCCTTCCTCCCTCCCTCCCTCTTTCTTTCTTTCTTTCCTTGTCTCTTTCCATCTTTCTTTCTTTCTCTTTGTCTCTGTCTTTCTTTGTCTCTTTCTGTCTTTCTTTCTTTCTTTCTTTCTTTCTTTCATTTTGATGTTTTGAGACAGTGTCTCTTCTGTAGTTCAGGTTGGCCTTGACCTCACTGTGTGGCACAAGCTGGGCTTGAACTTGCAGTGATTCTCCTGCCTCAGCCTCTCAAATGCTGGGATTACAGGTGTGCACCACCACGCCCAGCTCCCTTCATTCTTTCTGTGGAGGATACACTAGAGTTCTACCCCCTTGACAAATTACAAACATCCAGTACAGTGTGAGTAGCAGCAGTCACCATGCTGTACATTAGCACTCCAGGATTTGCTCATCTTGCATCACTTAAATTTGTATCACTTTTGATCATCAGCTCCTCATCCTGTCCCCTCTGCTGCTTACCACCATTCCACTCTGTCCCTGGGAGTCTAATTCTACAAGGAATTTGCTCAGTTGACTTTGATAGCCCCAGTCTCACGATGTTTTCTGTCCACTACAGACACCCACAGCCCTGGTGTTCCACAGCTTGGGGTCTGTAACCAAGCTGCCCCTGCTCCTAGGGGCTCTCCATCCCCTTGTGTACGGGGTTTTAGGACCTGAGACTATAGAAGGAAGAAATGAGATCAGTGGAGAACAATAAGCTTCTAGAGTGGGTTTCCTTGAGACAGACTGACTTTTACTTGATCATTGTTGGTTTTTCACTAAATGCAAAGCAGTCAGTCCTTATAGAAGGAAGTCACAGCAGGAGGGAATGAAACTATCTCTGTCCTTTCAAAGCTTGTACTCTGAACAGATTGACATCTAATTAACTTTTAGAAATTCAAACAAACCTGGAAACACAAATTAGGAAAGAGGGAAGGTGGTCAGTCTGAAATGCTCTTGTGGTTTCTATACAGTTATTGAGATTTCTTCTTGAACTGTCTCGCCCTACCTTATAAGAGAAAGGAGAAACCAAAACATGATCCAGTACATGGTTATGGGTATTGCTATGATCTTTGCTTATTTCTTTTACTCTTGTCTCTTTGGCTAGAATGTTGCTTTTAAATCACAGTATCTTTTCTACTTAGGGTCCATAGGGCTTTAGTTCTCTGTCCCTAGGGATGGGTATTCCATTGTGTTTTACATGTTTCGTGAGGTGTAAAACCTGGGCATACAGGGTAATCGCAGGCAAATGCTTGTCTATAGCTTTCATTCACACACCCCTATATATACAGCAAGCTTGCTCCAAGGCACAGTAAATTTTGTGACATTGTGTGATGGCCCTCCAGCCCAGCAGCGAGTTCTCCAACTGCTGAACTTTGTCCTAAGTGACTCCTGTGCCTGACACCTTTCAAAACAGGCCAAGAGGCCAGCCCCTCCCCGTTTTTATTGTCTCCAAAGCCCTCCTAACCATGACTGTGCCACCTCTCCTGGAATTCTGGGCGCCTCTTGTGTTGTTTCAGGGACATAGCGCTGTCTTGTAAGAGGCTGATTAACAGGAAACAGGAAATTGGGCTGTGCAAAATAATTCCTAATCATGTTCTAAAAATAGTGGAATGTTGAAGCTGTGTTCCAGTCTGGCTTTCTCTAACAGCACACACAGTCCTTCTCTGATCACTGTCTGTCGTGATGAGTAAGGTGCCTTATGCTGGAGGACACACAGGGCGGCGGAAATGCTCCGATGCCACCAATCTTAGAATAGACTCCACGGCCTGTTTTGCAAAGGCCAAGTGACATAGCCTTAGGAAGGTCACTTTTGAGCCTGTCTCTGTGGAACTGATCTTTCAAACTTCCTCCTCCGACAATCTTGTTATTATCATTTTTTTTTTTTTTGAGGCAGGATGTCGCTATGTAGTCCAAGATGGGTTTGAACTCACTGTGTAGCCCAGGCTGGCCTTGAACTGCTTGCAATCCTCCTGCCTCTTACAGCTGTGCACCACCAGGTCAGGCTGTCTGCCAAGTTTTTAAAATTTCCCATCATTTTTCCTTTCCTTCTCTGTACAAATGTCGCAGGTTTCTGAGCAGTCAGGGAAGAATCCTGCACAAATGAATGGAATTTTCTTTCTGCTCTCTGCAAGTGGAAGGGGGACAGGGAAGGGGAGGGCGCACAGATTATGGCCCCAGCAGGGGCCCTCATGCTCAGGGCCCCATTGGAAAGACCCATACTTGGAGGTGGTGTCCAAATTAAAACAATGAAGCAGGGACACGATTAGATCGCTGTGACAGATGGTGTTAGGCGTTTCCTTCCCAGCAGAGGAGATTCTGCTGTGGACTAAAATTGATTCGTTGTTGACCGAAGGTGTACAGGAAAGTAAACAGCCGGACCCAAACAATCTGCCCACATGTGCCCCCTCCCCGGAGTAATAAAAGCAGATGTGCCATCTCTGGCCCTGGGAAACTTGGGACTGCTTGGGGTCACAGACTCACATGAGGGAGTGCGCAGACACTGTCATCAGCCCCAGTGTAGAGAGTATCACTGCTCCAGGGCCAGGAGGAAAGATCCTACCTTCACACAGAGGCAACAGATGCCTGGGTGGCATCTTCATATCAGTGACACTTCATGTGGTGGGTAATCAAATGCCAAGAAAATTCTATCTTCTGGGTGTCTGGAAATTGCTATCACGTTGCACTGAAAGGAGGGTGACATCGGGACAAGCACTGAGTTAGTCCTGGTTTTGACAGTCCTAAAACAAAGGTATAGGGGCTGAAGAATTCGCATGGAGCCCACAGTAACTCCCATGGGCTCTGCAACGTGCTTCTGTGGAGGTGGCTGTCACGCAGAGAAAGCTGTGGGGAGCAGACAGTTGATTTACTTAACAACATCGTGACCCACTGGGTGTTCTGTTTTGGAGAAGTTAAAAAAAATCCCTGCTTGGGAGGAGTATTCCACTGAATAGCACTCTGCTTCCTTTGAACACAGCACAAACATGATTTATTCTGAACTTTGACCTATTGGTGTCTTAACTTGTATGCAGAAATGTCAGGTCTCTAAGGAAGCCAAGAGTAAAATATGTTCTGTTGAAAAAAAAAAGCTTAAAAAGAACTTATAAATTATTTTCTTTAAAATAATTATATGCACAGGACTCATTTTTCTGATATTCATCCAAGCAATTTAATCTGACACTCACATTTTTTCAGAAACACAGTAGTTCTTAATATTTTGGCTTTGTGGGACAGACGCATGAAACAAAAGCCAAACATTCTAACGCATTACGGCCACAAACACTGGCACAAGTTCTAACATCACTGTAACCTGCCATGGTGATGCACATCTGTAATTCCAGTACTTGGGAAGCTGAGGCCTGAAGATCAATGCAAGTTCAAGCCCAGCCTGAATACATAGTGAAATCTTGCCTCGAACAAACAAACAAACAACAAAGTACCAACATCACTGAAAAGAATTTGTATACCACAAGTAATAGTGACTATTTTCTAATTGATAATTGAGCCCTGTGTGTGTTTTTGTCATAGAAAGGAAATAATTGTCTGACATCTTTGGAGTCTGAAGATGGCTCTAAACAATTAAACTCTTTTTGACAGAACTACTTGCGACAACTTCATATGGTTGAGGAGGAGCCCTCTGACTGATTGAATTGCTCATTTTTCTGCCCACAGAATTTCTCACATCAACTGGTTTACCATGAGGATGCAGCAGAAATAATGGCAAATAAAGATAAAGCACAAGGCTGATGTGGTTTTTAAGCAGGAACATTCCAGAAACCTGGGTTCTGGGGTTTCGGATCAATCGAGTCTGCTAACTTTTCATCTCTGCTCTATGAGGAATTAGAAGTTGACATTCATGACATTACTGGGAATGAGCCACGCATAAAGGAATTTGATAAATACTCTGATAAATGCTCACTTGGCACCCACTGCATTGTGTGTTTTGGGTAGGAGGAGAGGATTGAGAGACATTGGCAAAAGGTACATGGTTGGCGGTTTTATCTGAGAAGGAGAAGACGCTTACTTGCTATGCATACCAAAGTTATTCATGTGGTCTTCTTAGCCCTGGCAGCCGGAAACAGGAGCTGTGCTGACCCGGACCCAGCATGGTGGCAGTGCTTCTTGGGGCACAAAGTTCCCTGGCTGGAGACCCTCTAGACTTGTGCATTTTCACTTTGAGAAATCAAAGGAATCACTCTGCGATTGTAAAACCACTTGAACAAGACAGAGGGTGAAGATATAATGGCCAATAAGCATATGGAAACATGCCCAGCACCTTTGGTCCCTGGAGAAACATAAATGAAAACCACGGCAACATGCCATCTCGCGCTCACTTGGATGGCTGTTATCAAGTAGACACTAGCAAGTGTTGGCAAGGGGGTGGCCCCTGTAGCACATACCTCTGTGGGCCAGTGCAGTGATGAGACTTTACCTCCTGGATGGGAGGAGTACCCTGAGACTGAACACAACTAGCCACTTTAGAAAAATCTCTCCCCGAAATAGGGGAGGTTCTCAGTGCTCTCTCTGCTTTAGCTTCTCCTCACTCCCACTGATCCTCCAAGTCACTATAACAATGGTTTCCAGAAAGTAAAATCTCATGGTGTGACCCCCCCGCAACTCCTTGAAAATACTGATGGCTGCCAGAAGTGGTGGTGCAGTCTAGAGGTTGAAGCAGGAGGATCACTGCAAGTTCGAGCCTGGGCTACACAGTGAGTTCGAGGCCAGCCTGGATGGCACAGTGAGATCCTGTCTCAAAACAAACAAAAGAAATAAAGAAAGAAAGAAAGAAAGGAAGGAAGAAAGGAAGGAAGGAAGGAAGAAAGGAAGGAAGGAAGGAAGGAAGGAAGGAAGGAAGGAAGGAAGGAAGGAAGGAAGAAAGAAAAGACCAATGACTGCCCATGGACAGCAGTACAGTCCTAGTGCCCTCCTGTGACAAGTGTGTCTTCTGTTGTCACACTCCAACTCCCTCTCCTAGCCCATTCCTTCATCAATAAAAGCTTTATTAGCAAATAATTCACCTACTAGCCAATCCACCCACTTAAAATGTCCAACTCAGTGTGCTCTAATACATTCATGGAGTCGGGCAACCATTACTAGTACAGTTGGAAACAGTGGAGCTGAAGGAGTCATGCCTTTCCCTCCATTGAATTCTAAACCACACTCTACATTTATTCCTGCTTTCATTGTCCTAAAACACAGAAGATCTCTGATGCTGTAGGTCAGAGTGTGTGCGTGTTGGATCTCCTGGCTTAAACTTTCGGTCAGCTCTACCCTGCTTCCGCTTCATTATGGGTTCATAAATATACACTACAGGTCAAAAATATAATTAAGACCAGAGTGTATTCTAGGAAAAACATGTGTGTCAAGAGCCCCTAAGATGACTCAGCACTCTGTCAAGCATTAGTGTCAATCATAGCCAGGAACTCAGCGGGAGACATCTCAGCAGAGGAACCCAGCCTAGAAACTCTGAAGGCATGATTTCTCCATGCTTCCTGTGGCTCTGTTGCTGCTTTTGTGAGCTTTGACCTGTGTGCAGTACTTTTCCGTCACCCTGGCACCTTTCTTGGTTTGTGCCATATGTTTTGCTGGCACAGACTTGCCCTGAACCCAACTTCCCCTGATCTTCAATAAATGTAGCTGCTTGCTACTCAGTGTACACTTGGCAACTTTTTCCTTGGCGTCCGCAAGAGCCTGGACTATTGTAACATTACCACGATCAATTTGAGAATATTTTCATCAAACCCAAAAGAAATCTCAGTACATATTAGTCACTCTCCATTTGCCCTCAAACTTTTCCCCTCCATCCCATGGCAACCAGTATGTGACCTCTCGTGTCTGGCTTCTTTCACCTGGCATAATGTTAAATCTAATGTTGTCAAGGTTCACGCATGTTATACCATATACTGGTACTGCATTTTTTTTCGTGGCTGAAAAATATTCTATTGCACCAATACACCACATTTTGCTTAGCCTATTATCAATTAATAGATGTGTTTGTTGTTATGAATAATGTTGGTAGAAGCACTCATGTGCAGGTTTTTGGACACAGGCTTTCAACTATCTTGGGTTATACTGAGGAGTAGAAGAGTTGGGTCATATTTTAATTTCATGTTTAATTTTTTAGGGAATTGTTTTCTACAGTGGCTGCTCCAGTTTACATTCCCACCAGCAGCAGTATCACTATTAGCACTTGCTGTTATTGTGTATTTGATTTCATCCATCCTTATAGAGGCGAGGAGTATCTCCTCTCTCTCTCTCTCTCTCTCTCTCTCTCTCTTTCTCTCTCTCTCTCTTTCTGTGTGTGTGCGTGTGCATGCATGTGTGTGTTTCAGTGCTGGGCATTAAATCCAGGGCCTTCACACTGAGCTACAACCCCAACCTTCTTAAATTTTCGAGACAGGGTCTTGCCAAATTGCAACAGGCTGGGCTTGGGCTTGAATTTGGGATCCTCCTGCCTCAGCCTGCTAGATAGCTGGGATTACAGGAATGCACCACCCCAACTGGCTCCTGTTGAGGCTTTGATACACAACTCTCTGCTAACTTAAGATTTTTGACAACCTCATTTTATAGACAAGGAAATTGAGACATAGACATGGGATTTTCTCAAAGGCACACAAATAAAATTCAAAATTAGATGTTTTATCAATTCTGTGATCTTACATTTGCATTATAGCTTCTCATAAGTAAACAAATAGCTGGGTGTAGTGGTGCATGCCTGTAATCCCAGCACTCAGGAGGCCGAGGCAGGAAAATTTATGCAAGTTCAAGGTCAGCCTCAGCTACATAGTGAGTTCAAAGTCAGCCTGAACTACATAGTGACACTGTCTAAAAACAAAACAAAACAAAACAACAGCAACAAAAACAGATGGCTTGTATAGCATGTTCGATGGTTATCCAGCAGCCCCAATATTTTTTATTGACTCACCAGAATGTACATTCTACCCTTTGCTGCTAGGATGCTAGAGAGAGGAGCCTTAAGATTCCAACCCACTACATTATGGTTTAGAGGAGCAAGAACATTGTCTTAGTCACTTTCCCACTGTGGGGATAAAATGTCCACACCCACAATTTACAGGAGGAGAGGTTTATTTTAGCTCATGGTTCCAGTCTGTGCTCTGTTGGCTCCAAGGCCAAAAGAGGACAGCAGAGGAAAAGGTGCTCAACCTATGGCAGTCAGGAAGCAGAGAAAGAAGGAGGAGCAGGGAACATGGATGGGCCCCGGCGGCCACCTCCGTCTGTCTTCCACCTCCTAACTGCACAGTCGGCTGTGCAGCTCGTTAATGGATGGATCCAGGGACAAGCACTGCGCTCCATGGCCCAACTGCCTTCTCCACATGGGACTTCTTGGTGGACAAGCGAGATCCAGGCCCTAACAGTAGCCAAGAGTTATCCTTAGCAACGACCTTATTTCCTGGAGACGCTGAAAGTGTGGGACGCAGCAGCGTGGTGGGAAAGGAAGAGCTCAGGAGCCAAGGACAGATGCGGCGGGGCAACTTTGTAGCTATGGAACCTTGGTGCTGATCTCTGTGCTTTCATCCCTCTTCACAGCTTTCTTCTCTTCCTCCTTCCCTTCTTTCCTTCTTCTTTTTGAGGAGTTAAAAAATAGAGAAAATACAACACACACCAGAATGTGCGCCTCCATCTTTGCCAGGAGTAAAGGATAGATAATAAATGCGAAGCACCCAGGACAGAGTTGGGCTCCAAATAAAAGCTGGATAAATAGGGATCAGGAAGAACCGTCTCCTCATGGGCGTGGGTGGCAGTTCTCTGCGGCTGTGATGGATGGTCTCAACATTCTGTGAATGAGAAAGCTAAACTGGAGAGAGAGACAGAGGTAGAGACAGAGACAGAGGAGGAGGGAGGGAGAGAGAGAGATACTCATTATGTAGTTCAGCCTGGCCTTGAACTCACTGAAGAGCCCTGGTTGGCCTCACTCAGAGTGATCCTCCTGCCTCAGCTTCCCAAATGCTGGGATTCCAGGCATGTACCAACATGCCCAGCTGGTTTTTCATATATTTTTAATTAAGTTGGATTGAAATAAATTTGTACACTTGCAGAGACTTTTACTGCACCCAAATTCAGCTTACATAGGGGATCCCTTAGGATTGGAAGGCATTGAAATAAACAAATTAATATTTATGTTGTTGAAGGTTGAACTGCATTGGCCATAAATCTGAACTCTTCTCTCTCTTTATTTACCTTAATCTCAAATACGTTTTTAAAGTCTATCCTGTGGATCTTATTAAACCTTTACTAATCACTGACCGCCTTTAGGATTATGTTGTCTTAGATGGCATTAGCTGAAGAAGAAATGTACTTTATCAACATTCTTACTTTATAACCAGTGGATAAAAAATGCTAACTCTAAGGCAGGAGTGAATTTGTCATTTAAAAAACTTTAACCCACTCTCTAATTGGAAAATAAGGCCAGCAAGCCTTGCTCAAAGCAATAACAATATGCAAGTTAAGTCAAAATCATTGCAATCAAAGTTTCAATCCATGTGGTTTTCCCAACACAATAAATAACTGAAGATGCTCTCGGTACAGACTTTTCTATCTCAGCCTAGACTGCTGGGAATCAAGCCATGGTGGCACAGTATAAATGGTGTGACTGTTTAGTGATTCTGGCTTAAATTGCTTCTGCAGCTGAAGACAAGAGGACAAAGGAAAAGGGACAGGGAGCTGGGCACGGTGGCATGTGCCTATGATCCCAGCACTCAGGAGGCTGAGGCAGGAAGAGTGCCACAAACTCACAGCCAGCATGGGCTACATAGCGAGTTTCAAGCCAGCCTAAACTACATAGTGAGACCCTGTCTCAAAAAGCAAAAACAAAAGCAAAAAAGGGAGTCAGGGAAAGCGTCAGTGGTGACACCAAATGTGGGCCCACGTGATTCTAAAATTACCTGTTCACTCGGTTATAAAATGGGGCTAGTTCACTAAACACAATCTTTCCAATATAATAGCATCAATCACAATGTCCAGACCCTAGGTCCTCCTGGATAAGCCCAAGAGCCCAGAGATTGAATTCATTTTTCTCCTAATTGGTTCAGATTGGCATCATACAGCTGGAGGACTCAGGGAACAGAAGGTGAAGGAGGAGGCTGGTAAGTTTCCATCTCATATGAATTCTAATGACTTGCAAAACTAGCTCTTTAAAAATTAAGACATGAAAGATTTTGAAGAAGACTTTACTCTTCTGTTTGGATATTCCCCAAGCGGAAAGTATGTGAGGAGCAGCAGTATTTGCTGTGATCTCATCAGCGGTAAGCAACTGAAGTTTAATTTTAGTTGGTGACTGGTCCTGCCTGCAGCCAGAGGGGAAAGGCATCAGGGATTGTCTCCTCTTGCCTTGAAGCAGGAAAGGACTGAATGGGCCAGGACAGATGGCCTTTCTCCCCTCAGGAGCCCAGGGGGAAAGCAGGGCTTAACTAAATGAGCGAGAGATTGCAAACAGAAACTGAACTCATTTTTTACCTATTCTTCGCATTGGCCCAACTCCCAAATGACCCGGATGTATCATCTTATGTATCCCACTACAAGCTGAAACAGGAACGCGAGAGTCAAAGTTCAGCTGTTTTTTTGTTAAAAATGAAATTACATTTTTGTGAGGGCTGTTTCCATTGCCAGTTTCTGTAGTGATATTTCTCAGACGACGTGATAACCGTAATGTGGCCGAGCATTCGTATAATAATAGCCAATGTATTAAATATGATGATAAATGTTATTTAATAGTCATTTAAATACTAACATTTATTTTTGCAGCACTGAGGATTGAACACAGGGAACACTGAATTACATCCCCACTCCCCTGTTTTTTTGGGGTTTTTTTGAGATAAGTTCTCACTGCAAAGTTCATGCTGACTTTGAGCTCACTACATAACCCAGGCTGGCCTCAAATTTGTAATCTTGCCACTTCAGCTGCATGAATAGCTGGGCTTACAGGTTTTGACACCATGCCTGGCTCTATTATTTAATTTTTGCACTGCTTCTCAGAACAGAACCTGTCCATATCTTACGCATTTAGTGTTCAGCATCCTTCCAAGGTGGACCTGACAATTTCAGTTCTATCAATAAAGAAACTAAATGTCAGGAAAGTTAAATGACTTTGTAAAAATCACAAGGATAGAAAATAGCAAGACTCTAATCCGAGGATTAGCAAACTTATGTTTGCTTGGACAGCACACATACCAAGAATTAGCAAACTAACAAGCCCTTGGGCCAAATTCAGCCTGTGATTGTTTATTCATCTCTCTTTCTCTCCAAGAATAGTTTTTACATTATTAAATGGTTTTAGAAAATAAAAAGAGAGTAATATACCATGACACAAAAATTATATGAAATTCAATTGCAGTGCCCATAAATAAAATTTTACAGGAACACAGATACCTATTTATTTACGTATTGTCCATAGTTGCTTTTATGCTACCACAACAGGGTTTAATAGTTGTGGCAGACCATATAGCCTAAAATATTTACTGTCTTGCGCTTGACAGACTATTAACCAACTCTAGCTATAATCCAACCTTACACTGTACCCACAGATGCCTGAATGGGAATATCGAAAACAATAATAAAAAGAAAGATGTTTTTTTGGATTTTGGCACTGACCTTGCCATGTCGTCCAATATGTAATCATATGCATACAATGAGTTTATTAGTACTGAGGTAGGAGAAGAGGGTGTGGCCAGCCATCTGGCCAAGTGGGCATGAACTGTCAATCACAGAGATTCAGGACACAGATGCAGAAAAAAAATTCCTAAACCCTGCAGCTGGAACCAATTGGAAAATGCTGTCTTCAGTTCTTCTAGGGTGAAATCAAGCAGGTTTTTGATAGGACGGCCCATATCTGACATCAACCTGAACAACGGAGAGTACAGAAGACTCAGCCATTTAACTTTGCGGCCTCTCTTTTGCAGTGGCCCGCCCTCATTCTGTAGAACCTACATCTTGTCCTGCTTTTAATTGGCCTGCACTCACACTGCACAGAGTATTTCTTTTCATACTTTTAATAAATGTAAAGTCTCACTTTCTTTGGCGTGTGTCTAGTCCAATTCTTTGTTCAGGACAGCAAGAACCTGGAAAGAGTCCACAGCACCCTGTACCCCGGTAACAGTACGGTCGTGATCTTTTGCAAGCATGAGACCATAAGCCAATTATTATTGTCACTCTGCGCACCCCGGTTGTACAGAAATGGTTTAATTATTTATAGTCTTTTAAAAAAATCAATATGAAATCATCAATATTTCAGGAAGCATTATGGAATTTTTAATATGCAAATGTATGTTGCAACTGTGCATCGCCTTAAAGGGTGCTATTTTTAAGGAGAAAATTAAGTATGCATGTTTTAGTAATTGAATTTTGGAATTGTGCCCCAGGCTTAACCCTTCCCCACCTCTTGAAATTATTCAGTTGGCTGCTTGTGATCTACACACAGGCCTTTCATTCCGTTCTCACAAATATTATATTTGCCCCATTTGCCATACCAATGACACGCAGAGCATATTCACAAATGTGCTGAGAAAATGATCCTGCAAAATGGAAAGCAAATGCTCTTTTTGTCATTACAATGAGAGGCAACCCTCCCATCTCTTGCTGCCTCAGCTTCAACCACACCTCAAAAGGAAAACTTCCAGGCCATTAACCTCATTCTTCTGGATTTTTTTTCTTTTTCTTTATGGAAATAACTTTTAGCATGTTCTGCTTGCTATAGAGTACTGGAACTGCTAAAGGCCCCTCCCCTCGTTTTTTTTTTTTGTTTGTTTGTTTGTTTGTTTTGTTTTTGGCTTGTTTAGACAGAGTCTCACTATGTAGTTCAGGCTGGCTTTGAATTCACTATGTAGCCCAGGCTGGCCTTGAACTCTAAGCAATCTTCCTGCCTCAGCCTCCAAGGACTGGGATTACAGGCATACACCATGGCGCCCAGCTACATTTTAATGTCAATAAACTTCACGAGTGCATACATCCATATAACCTGCCTCATCAAGATATAGAACATTTCAGTAGTGGGGCATGGTGAATCCCAGCACTCAGGAAGCTGAGGCAGGAGGATCATTGTGAGTTCAAGGCCAACCTGGGCTACAAATTGAGTTCAAAGGCAACCTGAACTGTATAGTGAGACCCTGTCTAAAAAAGACAGAAAAAAAAATACAGAATATTTCTATCACTCCTAAAAGCATCTCTCCTGCTACTTCCCCTTAGTAACACTATCCCCATCCCCCCCACCTTTCAGCCCTCCCAGCAGCCAATAAACAGATTCTATTACTACAAATTAGCTCTGCTTGTTCTTTTCTTTTCTTTCTTGGTACCGGAGATCGAACTCACAACCTCACGCCTGCCAGATGGGTGCTTAGGCTGGTGAGCTAAAACCCCAGCCCACTCTGTTCTTGAACTTCAAATAAATAGAACCATAGGATAGGGATTCTTTTGTGCTTGTCCGCTCTTGCTGTTAGCAATTTAAAAAATTTGTGCATGTTGATATGCAGCATTAATTTTTTTCTTTTTTAATTGCTGCATGGCAACCCATGGTCAGGTTATAAAATCTGTTTATTCATTCAGTTAATGGACACTCAAACTGATGCTATTTGGGGCTCTCATAAAGCTGTTACGTATATTCTTCTCCATCTTTTTTGTGACCATATTGTCACTGGACAGGGTTCAAGGAGGCTCCTGAAGTTGAGAGAAGGAACAGGACAAGGGTTTTATTAGGCAGAAATTCAAAAGTATGCACTCAAAGAAGCAGTGCAGGCTATCAAGGAAGAGAGGCGAATTACAGTGATGTCTCGGTTCATGAACTTAGTTCTTTCCACCGTTCTCAGGAAGATGGCCGAGGTTGTATTCATCACCCAATATAGAGTTTGCAAACCAAAACCAAATTTTGCCAAAGGTTTCAGTTTGTGAACCAAACTGCTCATGAACAAAAGTGTTCATGAACCAAGGCAAGACTGTATTTCCCAGAATGAGGAACATTTATGCTTCTCTTAAGGGACTGGAAACATCAGGAAAAGGTGGCTGTCCATCCTCAGAAGGATGCTGCCCATTTTACAGGTATTGAGGCAGGCAGATAATGTGGGCAAAACTGACTGGGGAAGGAGGTGTGACAAGATCTCACATCGCATGCCCAGAAGGGTTCTCAGGACCCTGCAGGTGGACTTCTCGCGAGAACTCGAGCAGGCAGGTTTTGATAGGATGACATAGACGTGACGTCAGTGTGGCAAATATGAAACGAGACAGTTGCCATCAAGGGCTCCCTAGCCCGCTTGCTCCTGACAGCCCACGCTAGACTGTAGGGTGTATTTTTATTTTTATTTTTCCTCCCTTTTAACTCGGACCAAACTCACTTTGCAGAGTCCATTTTTTCCCTTACCCTTCTGCTTTTCTCCCCGCTTCGTTTAATAAATGTGAGACTTTGTCACTATTCATGTTTGGTTCATTCAGCTCTTTGGGAAAGAAAGGACCTAGAAATCACCTCTAAAAGGAGATGCGAGCAGCCCAGAACTCAGTAACAGTATGGATTCAGGTCCCCCCACCCCAGATAGATAATTTTAAACTGTCCTTGATTTCCCTCATTCTGTTCATTTATTTTAGGAACAGGTTCCTGCTTTTTACTTTTTCAATTCAGCCAATGCCTACACTTTCAGTATTTCTGAATGAAGTAAGACAAAAGAAAAATTAGAGCTGGGCACGCTGGCATAGGCCTGTAATCCCAGCACTCAAGAGGCTGAGGAAGGAGGATCACTGTGAGTTCGAAGCCAGTCTGGGTTACAAAGTGAGTTCAAGGCCAGCCTGAACTGCATAGTGAAACCCTGTCTCAGAAAACAAGAGGGAGAAGGGAAAGGGGAAGGGAAAGGAGAAGGGGACAAGGAAACTGATATTTTAAAATTGTATTTTTTTTATTTTTGGCTTTATAATGAGCAAAGAGGTATTTCTTAAATTATAAAGTGGGCCAGGGATTTAGCTCAGTGGTGCAGTGTCTGCAAGTGTGAGTTCTTGAGTTCAATCCCAGTACCTCCTCCCCCACAAAATTAAAAAAAGTATTTAAAACTACAAGTGTTACTTATGTTCAAAATTTCCTGAAGTCTTGCCATTTGTTTTACCCTTTTGTTATCCAGTGTTAAACACCATCCTCTGCTTAATACACTGAATAAAACTTGATTCAGCCCTGTAATTATCTTCTTTGCTGCCCATTTCATGGAGGAAAAGGAGCAAGAACTTCCAATATTATTGTCAAAACTAAGATCTTGGATCCTGAGATAGAATTTAGTTCTTACTGTTGTTACTGGGTAGTTAGTTCCTTTAGAAATGACTCACAAATAAAAAGTATCCCAGGTCCTTTTTGCCTCAAACAAAGAATTGGACGAGACAAGCCAAAAACAGGGTCAAACATGTATTTGAAAAGTGTGGGGTGAATGGCTATGGGGGAAAGCAGCTCTGCAGAGTAAACTTGGGCCAAACAAAGAGAAAAAGAGGATAAAAGCAAAAAATGAAAGTGCATGCTGCATCTGAGAAAGGTTGCATGAGATACTGTGGAAACCTTCCATAGCTTCTTTTGGTGATGGCCACTTTCTTTTTTTTTTTTTATCAGATTTTGTTGATACATTTTAGATATACAAACTGATCCATTCATCATAGAGAATTTGTACCTGTCCATGATATAACTTGATTCTTTTTTTCCCATTCCTCTAACTTCCCTTCAACCTAAAATTGTACTTGTAAGAAAAACTGCAGGCCAGGCGTGGTGGTACACACTTGTAATTCCAGCATTTAGGAGGCTGAGGCAGGAGGATTACTGTGGGTTTGAGGCCAACCTGAACTACTTGACAAGACTCTGTCTTAAAAAGATGGGGAAAATAAAAAAAAAAGAAAAAGAAAAATTGCAGCTTCAAGACAAGCTTTTTTCTTTGTTCTGGGGGGCTACCCTAGCTTGTGACCCCTCCCTCCCATCCTTACAGACAATAATGTTAAATTTCTAAATGCAGGCACTGGGCCTATCTTTTTCACCTGTAAATTGCCCCTACAAATTGCCCTTCCTCCACCCTCAAAGTGGTTGCATTGGCAGGAGGGTAACACAGGGAGGTGGCCTGCACTGTACCCTGACAGAGAGCGAGACTGCACATCCTAGATGACCCCCACCCTCATCTTGAAGACAGCCCTTCAAAAGCACGTGCATTCTTTCTCTGTGCACCTGCCCCCACTTTTGAGTGCATCCTATGTCCCTCTCTAATAAACCTTCTCACTTCTTTTTTACTGATGTCTCCCAAAAATTCCTTTTCTGAGCCAGGAGTCTGCAAACCTGCAAACTTATCTGAAAAAGGTGGGTTAAATTCTTTATTTCAGCACCGGGGACCACAGATCCAACCCAGCGACACTGAAGAATTTTGGGAGTGATGGTCTGGAAGGAAAGGAGCCTACATTTAACCAAAGGAAGCTGATATGAGTCACAGAAGTTGAAGTCGTCTTACAAGCTTTAATGATGATCCTTCCTCAATATCCTTCCTCAATATGTTCTCATTTATCTTGGATAAGTCTGTATATATGGAGTTCCTGACTCGCAGGACCAATGTTTGTTTAACCTTTGGAGGAAGTGCTGAAGAGTTTCATAAATTGATTGCATGATTTTAAACTCCATCCAGCAATATGAGAGTTCCCGTTGCTCTACATCTCTGCTAACAGTTGATCTTGTCTGAGGTTTTGATTCTAGCCAGTACAGTGAGTATGCAGAGGATAAACTCATTGTGTGTGTGTGTGTGTGTGTGTGTGTGTATTTGAGAGAGGGTGTCATGATCTCTCTATGTAGTTCAGGCTGGCCTTGAATTCACTATAGAGCCCAGGCTGCCCTCAAATTCACTGAACTCCGCCTTCCTCAGCCTTCCAAGTGCTGGGATTACGAGCGTGCGCCACTCCACCTGGCTAAGACATATTAGTATTTTTATTCCTGTTACTTAGATGAAAAAGTTAAGATTTGAAGCAGCCCAGTCCTTTTTTGCCCTATCACATGGTTGCCCGTGGGACTTCCAGATCTTTCCCGCTCTTTCTCATCACAGCCCTTACTATGCCCCTTCCCCTCACGCAGGACGTCGCTGCTGCTGGCCTGACAGCTCCTTCCTGCGGGCAAGAACAGCCCACGCCGTCAGGGTGTCACGGCTCCTTCTTCGCTCACGTGCGGCATCCCCAGCCCCTATCACCAATTCCCTACAGCTGCCGGGGATGATCCTTCATAATTCACGGTCGTGCACACCTGGAATCCCAGCAGGCTGGCAAGCCGAGGTGGGCGGCACGGAAGTTCGAGCCCAGCCTGGACTATTTAGCAATTTAGTGAGATTCTGTCTCAAAATAAAAAATCATTTTTAAAAGGATTGAGGATGTAGCTCATTGTGAAGACGGTGGGTTCAATCCCCATTACCGCCCCCACCAAAAAAATCATGGCATAATAACAGCAGAGTGAAAGGAAAAACCTACTCAAAGACATGTGTCTGTCACTCAAAATAATGAGCATCTTTATGTGAGAAATGAGATTGATAGACATTAATTAGACATTAAAATTTTTCTGTCGAGATCTTGTAGACTCAAATAGCTGCCTGGGATGAAAGGCTGAGAGGGAGGGTGGACTCTGAGAATCTGCAGATCCCAAGATCACTTCTGCTGATGTTTGTGACAACCCCCGCCCTGAGAAACTGTGCATTAACAGCCAAACATGTGATCCTTAAGAGAAATGCAAATGTGCGCTTTAAATTGAATAGCAGCCTGTGGTTGTAAAATGGTTGCCCAGATAATTCAGAATATGTTTATGTTACTATATTTTTAAAGATAAAACTGGATGTTGTGGTGCCTCTGGGAGGCTGAGGCAGAAAGATCAAAGCTCGATCCAGCCCTGGCAATTTAGGGATGCAGGGAGACCTTGTCTCATAAAAAAGGAAGCGGGTTGATTGCTGCAGATGTGGCTCAGCGACAAGGCCCTGGGTCTTGGAAGAAAACTGAATTTAGAGCCACTGCTCTTACCCTGTCTTGCCCCTGATCCAAAGGTCGCTTGCTATGCATCTGGACTGAGTCTGAAAGCATGAACTTCATGCATGAGACAGAGTCTCCGCTGTGTACCAGTTTTGTTCTGACTTCCTTTTTTTTTTTTTTTTGTCTCACTGTGTGGCCCAAGCTGGCCTTGAATTTGTGAAGATCCTCCTGCCTCAGCCTCCTCACTGCTGGAATTACAGGCATGCACCACCAGGCCAGCTCTAACTTCCTTTTGAGTAGTTGTACAATCCTAACCTCTACCCCAATGCTGACCTCTAGAGATGGATGTGGGATACCATTATAAGTCATATACTCCATTATAATTTTTCTAGAACCTACATAAAAAGTATCTATAATACTGATGTTTCAATAATTTTTAAAATTTTAATTTTTCTTAGTCCATGTTTGTAGTACATAATGATCACATTCCTCATGGGAAGCTGGTCCATGGATACGACACATCTTCATTCTTTTTAGTCCCCTACCCCTTTCCCTCCCCTTGCTTCCCTCCATCTCCTGGTCCTGTCCCTTTTGCAAACAACACGATCATTATAATCATATGAAGAAGAGACTTCCCCTTCCCTCTTCTCATGCAATGTGTTCCCAAAGCCAGTGTGGACTTTACAGGGTGCACTTCAAATTGGCCACAGTGGGAATGCTCAGTGGTGACAAGGGACCAGTGCTCTGTCATAGCCTACTTCCTCATGAGGATGAGGAGTGGCTCTGTCCTCTCTTGGTGTCCTTCCTTCCTCTCGGAGCTGAGAAAAGGAAAAAAAGAAAGGGAAGATATTTACTGCTTCCTGGGACCTGCTGTTTTTTGCGAGGCACCTGGTTAGGGGACCTCTCATATCACCTCGTGGAACCTCCTCCTCCTCCTTAGAGTAGTAGGAAAACAATGATCTTGATGCACATACATTGGGCTATCCCTTTGGTGAAGCCCAATAAACATTGGATCCCAGAGATCGAGGACTTCAGAAGGCCAAGGAGGTGGCCCGCGTTGACCTACAACTGGCCAAACTGTGACTTAGTTTTCAGAGGGTATTGCAACCTCTCTCCTGTCTGTGTGAGGTCACAGGCCTGGGAGGCCTAGAGCCACCTGCTGTGGCAGTTCAGTGTTGTCCTCACTAGGATTGCTTGGCAATAAATTGCTTCCATAAGCCAGATGTGATGGTGCACACCTGTAATCCCAGCTATAATCTGAAAGCCAGGGCAGAAGGATCACCATGAGTCTGAGGCCACCTTGGGCTACATGGTGAGTTCAAGGTCACCTTAAACTACAAAATGAAGCCCTATCTCAAAAACAAAAACAAAAAACTTGCTTCCCATGGGCAGCTCTTATATCCTGTCATACATCTGGCTATCGACCGCTAAAGTGTAAAATGTTCTATGTCACATGTACAATGTTAACCTTGCTTGGTGGTCATTATACATACACTGTTCTTATGTTCATGACTAGAAAGATTTCATTGTTGTGACCAAGCAATTCATTTATTTTTGCATGCCAATCTTCAGCAAGCCACTGGGTCTTTCACTGTCTTTATAAGGGACTTGTCATTGCTCATGCTGTGACAGCCACCCTAACCCTGAATCTTAGGGCTCCCATGAATGAAATCACTCCAGGGATGGAGCCATATTCAAATCTCATCTGAGGGAGACAAAAGCTGTTTCTTTGTTTGAGAGCCCCCATCACCCATTTTCCTGGTTACAGTCAATATTTGGGGTTAATGGATGCGCCTGTAATTTGACTGCCCTTTTCGATCAATACATTTAGCTTCGGGCATTCATGAAGTCGATCTGCTGTGCCGACTGCTCAGCGTCTTCTGTCTATAAACTGTCTGGCTGTATCTGGTTAGAATCTTCCTTTCCTCATCAATACTCCAACCTTCGATGCCAAGGCATCATTATGTGAAACAATTATTTTCACCTTGGCAGCTTGAAATTTTAGCAATTATTCCAAGATCTTCTAAAATTTCAGCTGTCTTTGTCTTCTTACAAAGCCACCTACAGGGAAATAATTTTTTTAGGAAAATATGGTGTGAACTATCTACTCATTCCTAGACAGGCAATATTTTTCAAGCTAGTCAAGACTGACTGTCCTGAATATATATCAGACACACCAATGGAGGATAAAGCCTTATAAATAAACGAGTGGCCTGGGTTTTTCCCTTAACATAAACTTTTATTTCACTGTTTGAAATCACGAGTGCTAGTACAATAGTATAATTTGTCATGCTGGAAGCATATTTCACTGTTTTGTTTTGTTTTGTTTTTGAGACAGGGTCTCGCTATGCAGTTCATGCTGGCCTTGAACTCACTATGTAGCGCAGGCTGACCTCCAACTTGTGTCAATCCTCCTGCTTCAGCCTCCTGAGTGCTGTGATTTCAAGATGTGCTACCACACCCAGCTGAGAGCATATTTTAGACTTCTGAATTTTAACCCTGAATTCTCTCACTGCAGCTTAAGCTAGCACGGTGTGATTCACATTGGCTTGGTTAGGAATCAGGTGTTTGTGCTCTGCGAAGGGCATGGGGAAGTAGAAGTGGGCAGAGACCTTAGCACTATTGCTGAGAGCCCAGAAGTCCTGGATGTGCTACTTAAATTCAGAAACATCCTACCTGATCACTTGAACTAAACCTTTCACATCTGTAAAGCGTTAACTTATTCTTCACATTACCTGGAAAGCCTGAGAAGTACATCTTGTAGAATATTAAAGAATTACATCAAGAAATGCGTCTAGAACACGCAGACCAGTATTTATTACAATGTCAGGTAGAAAGAATGATGGGACGTATAGCATTGTTGGCACCAGTGTAACCACCCCGACCTAGAAAAACATCACACAGCCGAGCGAGGTGACACTTGACGGTAGTCCCAGTAGCCTGGGAGGCTGAGGCAGAAGGATAGCCAGGTTGGAGCCCAGCCTGGGCAATTATGAGACCTAGTGAGACCCTGTGTCCAAACACAGACTGCCTTCGTTTAATGACTGAGTTCTGGGCTTGTGACTAGGTCACTATGTGGATTTGTTGCTAAATGAGGAATTGTATACAGTATGTACATTACAATATTCAGAACAGAGAAATGGTCCAGGGAAGTTCCAACCTGATGACTTCACTTTTGTTTGCATAACTCTTACATGCAGCACTGTAATGTATAACAAAACATAGAACTATGGTACTGTACTGTGCAGGACAATCAGTGAAAACTACAGCACCATATAAACAAGGTATAGTGAACAAAAAAAACAGTGAGGCTCTAAAAACAAGATGTAAAGAATTGTACAAAAAAAGAGAGAAAAGGACAGGTTGTAATTCTGAGAGGCGAGTCATTAAATTCAAGCAGCACACCTCAGTCATAAATCTGAACAGTTGTTAAACAAGGACTATCTGTAAATTAAAAAAGAGCTGGGCTGTAAAGTTTAATGTGAAGGCCCTGGATTCAATCCCAGGTACTGGAAAAGAAAGGAAAAAGAGAGAGAGAGAAAGAGAAAAGATGAGAAAATTACATTGCACACATGAGATGTGATCTAAAAACATGGTGAATGTTTACAATTTTAAAAAATGAGCCTCATGTGGTGGCACATGCCTGTAATCCCCTCAGTCAGGAGGCTGAGGCAGGAGGATCACTGAGTTTGAGGTACCCTGGTCTATATAATCAGTTCAAGGCCAACCTGGACTACATGGCAAGACCCTATCTCAAAAAAAGCAAAGCAAAACAAAAAACCATAAATTAAAAAATCTGTTGTAGCAAAAGGCACACTATCCTTCAATCCTCCCCAAGGTACTTCCCTCTGGCTTTGAGCACACCATCATGTCATTTGCCACGTTTTGAAGCAGATGGATGCAGCTGGCGTGGTCAGCTTGTGGCCTGGAAGGTATGAGAATGCTGACACCAACAGAAGGATCCCGATTGACTGGTGACTCTGGGGCCATCTTGAATGCAGTTTACCTAATCTTCACAGCTTGGTCACAGAGCTAGGACTTGCAGGGTCGGGCTGTACGATACCTGGCTTGTCTTCTCACTTTGAGCACATACTCCGCACATCTTTTAAAGAGAGTATTTAAATGAGGGAATAATCAAGATTTAACACTACTCATACAATTTCTTAACTACTTTTTATCATTTGTTTGTTTATTTGTTTTGCAGTGCTGGAGATTGAACCTAGGATTTTAGTACTGTGGTATATCCCTAAAACCTTTAAATTCTTTTTTTTTAAATTTTAAGACAGAGTCTCCCTAATTTGACCAGGCAGAATTTGAATTTGCCATCCTTCTGCCTCAGCCTTCCAGAGTGCAGGGATCACAGGTGTCTACCACCACATCCAGCTTTTAAGTACTCTTTAGAAAGCATAGAAATTATTAGTCTTTTTAAAGTCCTATGACATTAAACCGGGTGTGGTGGTGCACGCCTTTAATTCCAGCACTCCAGAGGCTGAGGCAGGAGGATTGTTGTGAGTTCGAGACCAGCCTGGGCTACAAAGTGAGTCCAAGGTCAGCCTGAACTGCATAGTGAGACTCTGTCTCAAAAAATAGGGCTGGGGATTTAGCTCAGTGGCCTAGGCATCTGCCTGGCAGGCGCAAAGTTGTGAGTTTGATCCCCGGTACCAAAAAGAAAAAGAAAAAAAAAGGCCCATGGCAGACAATTTTCTTTTCTATCTTTCTGTGATTTTGTTTTGTTTTGTCTTGGCTTGCTTTTTTTTTTTTTTTTTTTTTTTTTTT
>RJWM01004646.1:24920-99574 GCA_004363535.1 Dasyprocta punctata | reverse complement strand
CGGGGCTTGAACTCACAACCTCGCGCCTGCCAGGGCAGGCGCTTAAGGTACTGAGCCAAACTTCCGGCCCTGGTTTTTTGAGGCAGGGTCGCACTATGTAGCTCAGGCCGGCCTTGCGCTCTCGTCGTAGCCCAAGCCGGCCTCGAACTTACAACGCTCCACCTACCTCAGCCTCCCGAGTGCTGGGATTAAAGGCGTGCGCCACCACGCCCGGCTCGAATTATATACTTTAAATGGGTGAATTGCAGTGGTACCAAATCAAATTCAATAGTTAGGTTCAGTGTTGACCTTATGGGAAATTTGATTGGTTTTCATTCATTTTGGTTTATGACCAGAATTGTGGAAAGAATTAAGTTGGTGAACTGAAATACCACTGTGCATCTCAATAAAGCTGTCAAAATGGGAATAATAGTGTCTACTTTACACATCATTGTGCAAATCGATGAACATAAAGTTCTTTTGAATAGTAATTAGTGCAGGGAAACACTCATCAAGAATGGTAAAAAATGAGTTCTATCCACAAGAAGTTGCTTATCAAGAAAAAAGAATATGCAAAGGAGGAAAGGTTCTAGAGTTTAAAAGAGCTCAGTCTGTCCTTCTTTGGAACTATTTATGTGATAAAACAAGGCATACGACTTCAGGGCATTCTGTTTGAAAGCTGTGGTGTCTTCTAGCTGGAGGTCTTTTATTTACCTTCTGTAATCTTTTGTCCAGACATTGTTTCTGTCACATTCTGAACTTGTGTGCTTAGTCTTTTCCTTGTGTGGTCTTTCTGTATACGACTGTTTGTGTGAGGTAATGCTCATTTTGAGGCATGGCCTGTGTTTTAAATATTAAACTCTTTATGTTGTTCAGTGTGGGGCTAAGCTTGCTTATAGTAGGTGGCTAATCACATGTTAATAAGAAAAGGAAGCGACATGTTTCATTGGGTGCATCTAAACTTTGCTGATTTCCTGTGCTTCTGTCATATGCTTGCTTGTCAGTGTTTCATGACCAAGGTCTCCTTTTGCAGATTTAGTACAAGCTAGATTCCTATTTCAATTTTGATGGAAGTTGAAATACATTTAAGATGCTGTTATCTACGTGCTCCAGACCTTTGCCAAGTTGCCACACAGATTTGTTTCTACTGTTGCTTCCTGATTATCAATATAGTATATGCTTAATGAGAGAAAATGCAGATGTAAAATGTTTTTAGAAAGTATAAAACACCAGTAAACCTAGTGTTTCAATAGAATTCCCTATTTATTTTTTGGTGTATATTGTTCCAGATGCTAATACTGATAAAAGTATAGTTGTACACATAAGTATGTGTGTATGTGGTTTTCTTTTTGCTTGTGCTTATACATATTTTTGGTTGTAAGTTGGGTATAGGATGACATCAAATGGAGACATAAATTAATTAAAATGTAAAAATTTTGTTAATGTATGCTATACTCTTGCTATGTACTTCACATGCTCAGTAGTGCTAGGTAATTGGGAGATTATCCCAAACTACAAAATATATTTTGAATTCTAGATCCCTACTCATGCTTCAAAGAAACTAATAGTGAATTACCAATTATTCCATACATGTTTGAAAGTATTAAGATATTTGAATTTCCTCAGTGAATTATAAGAACTCTTTTTATATTAAGGCTAATCTTTAAACCTTTTTTTGGATTGTAAGAAATTTTCTCTTTGTTATTTTAAACAGTAAACTTGCACGTTTGTAATATTTGTTGTTTTCATTCAGAAGTTTAAAAATCATGCACAACAGTCTTGCTTGTGAGTTTTGGCCTTGGTGTCCTGCTAAGTATGTACTTTCGGATAGGATTAGTTTCATGCTACTGTCTCATAGTTGCAGGAATAGCTCAGTGCAGATAGCAAGGGCTATGTATCAGGGACCCGGCCTAAATCTCCAATCTTCCGAACGAGTGAACGAGTGTTCAGCAAGGGCTTAAATAAATGAGACAAGTGGTATGATTTTAGGGCTCCAGGAGGATCAAAGCCCCTGCAGAGTTCTTGACTCTGCAGCTATCGTGAGGGCTAAGGCAAAGAGTTTTTCTGGATCATCCGTATATATTTTTAAACAGACAAAGAGAGGGAGGGGATACTGAGAGAGGTGCTGAGGGTGGTGCCAGAACTGAGCAGGACTTGGGAGTCATTTCAAGGACATCTCCAAGTAGGAAGGAATGCCAGAAATGGAGAACTATTTTATCTCCAAAATGGCCTTTATGATGGGACTATGATGCCCTGCAGAGTAAGATGCCTGCAGGGCAGTCTCTATTAACATAATTAATTATGGAGCCAATATGTCCTCAGCTGTGACCTTCTTTACCTTTCCTTTTTTTTTTTTTCATTTTAGAAATACTATTTTAATTTTCTAAGTCTACATGTATTCAATTCCAAGACAGTGTTTCCAATTTGAATATCAGATATATAAACATTGGTATGTGGATATTGGACTGTTCTGATCCTATGTCACAAACCTAATCTCTTAATTTCAAAATAACTAAGATACCTACATTGTAATTTCTAATAATATCGTAATTCTTATAAATAACTTCCAAAGTGTCTTTTTACTAGTCACACTAAACATTTTTGAGTGAAACTTAACTGTCTTTTTCAGGCTGCTAGTCAGTAAGTAGGGTTATTTGAAATTAAGTAGTTTATTTGAAGCAGTGTTACATATTGATGTGATACTTCATTCCCTTTATCTAGATATTGAGTTATCTAAAGTCTTTAGAATTTTATTGACACAAGTTTCTTTGATATAATGATTGTAAATTTAAAATTCAAATCATTAATTTTTTAACTCTCTATGATAGTCACATTATGACTAAAAAATATCCATAAAATATTGAAAAATAGGTGCTTCTCCCCCCCCCCCCCAGGGATTTTTGTTTTGTTTTGTTTTTGAGACAGAGTCTCCCTCTTAATTCAGGCTGGCCTTAAATTCACTGTGTAACTCTGACTGGGCTCGATCTCACAGTAATTCTCTTGCTTTAGCCTCTGGAGTGCAGGGATTACAAGTGTGCCCTATCATGCCCAGTTGAAAATTACATTTCAAAAAAAACCTGACCTTAAAAAGTTCAACTTATAAAAAAATTGACTCATATTTGAAATGAAATATTTGAAGCATTGGAAAAGAACACTTTTATCCTTTTTTTTTTAAGCAAAGAAAGAAAAAAAAGACATATATAACAAAGACAACAAGCAAAAGAGACAAACAAAGGACTAGAGTAAATGCACAACAGTAACATTGCAGGTTTACAAAACAGGATGATAGAAACTTGACAATGGTTGCAGTATTGCGTATCGTCTTTAAAATGGTTACTTACATAAACAGATATAGACATGTAAAATTGATCTAATCACATGAGTATTAATTGTTCTTTCTGAATAACGAATACATTCAGCAGTGTGTTCATTTTAGTTATCTTACATATACATATATACAGATTTATATCTTTTCCTTTTCCCTTTTCCCCTTCCCTCTTTTCCCTTCCCAATTACTTTTGCTCTTTGAGCTGTTTTTTACCCTTACATAGTATTTATTATAGATTTTGGATCACATATACTTTTTCAGTTTCTTACACTAGGGAGACAATATGGTATTTACACATGTGGTTTGATTTATCTCACTTATGAGTATGGTCTCAAGTCATGACCATTTACTTAGAGAAGTCTCAATGCAATCTTTCTTAATAGCTGAGTAGTACTCCATTGTATAAAAATACCACATCTTTTTATCCATTCTTTGATTGATGGGCACTTGGGTTGTTTCCAAGATCTGGCTATTACAAATTAGGTTGCTATAAACATGGGTGCACAGATACCACTGTGATATGATGTTTTCAATTCTTCTGGGAAAATGCCCAGAAGTGGGATAGCTGAGTTGAATGGGATCTCTAATCCTAGCTTCTTGAGGAATCTCCACACTGACTTCCACAGTGGTTGCACCAGTCTACACTCCCACCAACAGTGGAGAAGAGTTCGTTTTTCCCCGCAGCCCCTCCAGCATTTGTTGTTGGTTGATTTTTTAATCTTGGCCATTCTTTCTGGAGTGAGATGGAATCTCAGTGTTGTTTTAATTTGCATTTCCCGAATGACCATTGATGTTGAACATTTTTTCATATATTTATTTGCCATTTGTATTTCTTTCTCTGAGAAGTATGTATTCATGTCAGATGCCCATTTTTGGATTGGGTCCTTGAATTTTAGGGACCTGATTTCTTTTAATTCTTTATATGTTTTAGACAGAAGTCCTTTGTCTGATGGACAATTAGCTAAGATACTTTCCCAGTTCGTGGGTTTTCTTTTCACTCTGTTGGATATTTCCTTTGACATGCAAAAACTTTTTAGTAAGGTGAGATCCCAGTTGTTGATTCTGGGAAGTGTTTCCCGTGCAATTTGATTTTTGTTCATAAACTCTCTGTGTACTCCTGTGTCATCAAGATTTTTACCTACTCTGTCTTCTAGTAAGTTTAGTGTCTCTGTTTTTATATTCAGATCTTTGATTCATTTTGACTTTATTTTACTGCATGGTGATAGATATGGATCTAGTTTTAGTTTATGGCATATGGAAAGCCAGTTTTTCCAGCACCATTTGTTAAAGAGATTCGTTTTCTTCCAATGTACATGTTTGGCCCCTTTGTCAAAGATGAAGTGGCTATAAGTGTGTTTGTAGTTGTGGCTGTATCTTCTAATCTATTCTGATATAGGAAAACGATCTCGGTGGGAGACCTCCAAATGATATGGGGGAATGAGACTTCCAACCTACTATACATCTGGTGCGACTTCGTGTTCTCTAAAAATCAAAGAATGAATTTTAGGAACAACGGAGGATAAGAGCAGAAGATATTTATTGAGAGAAAGCTTCTGTCTAAGGGACAGAAGGTGGGCCTGAGAGGGTTGCCCCAGACTCTGTCTTTTCCAGTGACTTTTATAGAGCAAAACCATGATGGGGAAAACTGAAGGCAGATGGGCTTGAGGTGGGACAAAACTGTGATCAACCAATAAGATTGATTGTTTAGGTAAGATTCTTACAGATTAGGGTATTGGGATGGTAATTCTTAGCTTCTCAAGATGATCTATCCCTAATGCCTAATGCTTATACTTAGGGTGTGGTTCTGTTTGTTTTGTCTTCTGTCTTGAGATCTGGCCCACAGCAAAATGGGTGTATCTCTTCCAAGGTCACAAGATATCTGGTACTCTGTGCCTGCTCCATTGAGGGCCCAGTCCTGTCTCACTGCCTATAATATTTTTAACTGACTCAGTTGCCTATAACAATTCCATTGATCTTCAGGTCTATTTTGGTTCCAGTACCATACTGATTTTATCACAGTAGCTTTGTAGTATAGTTTCAAGTCAGGGATTGTGATGCCTCCTGCCTTACCTTTGTTGCCCAGAATTGCCTTTGCTATTCTTACCTTACCTTTTGAGGTATCTCTGACCTCATTGGCCACTACAGGCTTCGGTCAGGACCAGTGATTCATAAAATTTCCTTACTATGAATCAGCTCCCATCACCAGGCAAGGGGCCTAGGCCTAGGACAGGCTCACAGATAAATAAAATGCCAATTAGTAAATTTTAAATCCTGCTCAGAACTGCTTCGTAGGGGTCTCCAACAGCTATGTATTGCAGTTTTAGTATATTTTAATGGTTGTTACTCTTTGATGGCAATTCTGCAAAGAATAGGTAATAGGAATATTTTCTTTCTTGGCTTGTTTTCCTATGTTCTAATGAATGATTTCTGATTTTCTTTCCTTCCTCACAACCCAGGCCTACTTACTAATGTTCATCTTGTTGCTTACCACTAAATATAATTAACGTGTATCTTGGTTACTTTTCTCTCATTGCTGGGACAAAATACCCAACACCCGAAATTAAGGAAAGGTTTATTTAGCTCACAGTTTTTGGAGGGTCAGGCCGTAATCAGCTGGCTTCAAAGAAGGGTGGCATGGCACAGGGGCAACACTTCAGGGCAGCAGCCAGAGGCAAACGGTGGGGGGGAAACAAGCCTCTTTTTCTCCCTTACAGTGTACACAGGCACCCCCACACCCCAGGACGGGTGTAGCTCTCACAAAATCTCTGTGGCCTCCTCTTGCACAGGATGAGGATATGTTTTTAAATTGTGCTATAAAGTAAGGACCCTGGATTTCAAGTCACTACAATGTATCATCCATAACAGCATGTTAAGACAGGTTTTTTTTTTAATGAACAAATAAACTTTATGGGCCAGTATTGGAGCCACCCCTTCTCATATTCCTTTTCTTTTAAGGAATATGAAGTTTGTATTATGTCTTAGAAGTGTTCACCCTTGAGAGCTTATGTGTTTAGGTGTCTGTTCTACCATTTCTTGATGTGAAATTCTGTATGAGGAAACTGTGGCACCAGAAGAGTCCTTTTCACACATAGAAAATAATATTCAACTGAGCTATTAACAAATTCAGCTAAAAGACAACACCGAGACAACTTGTGAATACCTATTTTCCCTGAATTTGTTTGTTTGCTTTCTTTCTTTCTTTCTTGACAGAAATAGTATAGGTTCCACAACAGAAGCATACTAAAACAACTGTTTAAAAATGTGTTTTTAAATTGTGCTGTAAATTATTTTTGGACCAGAGCAGCTTCAGTAGGAATTCAATAAGAAGCTACTTTTCTCACCACTGAGACCTGGGGTAAACTACTTATTAAATGTGACTAGACGTGTCTGTAATATGATATTTGACACATGAGTTAATAAGTATTTGTATGTTGTTGTCATATGCTGTAGTTTGGATCTGAAATGTCCTCTACCATAATCCCTGCTCTAAAGGGTTGTCCCCCAGCCCCTTGCACAGTTGGGAGGAGGTGAAACCTTTAAGAAGTAAGGCAGAGAAGTAAAAAGGATCAAGATGCATTATGTGTATATACCAGTTCCCCATGATGAATGTATTTCTTATATTCTACAAACATATACTAATAAAAATATATAAAATTTAAAAAAAATAGTGGGGCATAGTAGAAGAAAGACCACTGAGGTATGCCCTGCTTTAGTCTCCCAGTGTCTTGGATTATAGATGTGTGTAATTATTATGAGGTATTGACTTAATAGGATTATGGCAGCTGGTAAGTCCCAAATCTGAAGAGCAGATATACTCAGCAGGTTGACAGCTGATGCAGCCTGAGGATCAACCAATGTTTGTTTGCTTTGGAGAACAGTATTTTAGATGAGCTGGGTTTTTATTCTAAGGCTAAGGGAGAGAAGTCATATTTGGAGGAGAGGCAGCCTTTGCTCTCTTCAGGTCTTTTTCTTGATTGACTTTTCATAACTGTTTTAATTAATGAGTCCTCATTAGGAAGGGCAGTCTGCTTTGCTCCATCACCAGATTAATGCTGGTCTCATCTCACAGTACTGATAGCATCCCCCAAAATAATGGTAGATTAGAACTCTGGGTACCCTGTCCCAGACAAGTTGACACTAAAATATCTAGAAGATAAGCAGAAAATAAGAAAAGCAAACTCTCCTGGCTTGACTCATTGGTGGCACTTGAAGCACAGCTAGAAACAGGTTTCAGTGGTAGAGGTAATACCACACAGAGTGCTAATGCCCTGGCTTTCCTGTTCATGTGTAGTTTCAAGTTCACAAAAGCTGATTATGTACTTTTGAGTATAGATTTCCCTTTTTGGCTTTAATTTATCTTCCCTATCCTTATTTTGAGAAGTAAGATACAACATTTAGTTTATTATTTCTTACTCCCTCCAGGCCCCCATCTTCCCATATGTAATGGTAGTTAGCTATATAATTCTCTGAAATGCTCAGTGTTATGACTTAGATCAAGAATGAAACTCAGAATACTTGTGTTCAGGGGCAGGACTTTTGGAAGGATGTTGCACTACGGGGGCACTACATCTGAAGGCGCCCTTGGGAGGTTTGGGTTTGCCTAGAGATGGGTCGCTGGAGTGTGACCTGGAAGGGTCTGTGTCTTCCTCTCTCACTGTTTTCTGGCTGCCATGGGTTGAGCACACCTTTCTGCCATCCTTCTTCTGCCTTGGAGCTGACCAACTTTGGACTATAACTGAGCCAAAATAAACCTCTCCTTTAAGTTGTGGATGTCAAGTATTGTGTCTCAGCTATAAGAAAGTGATGAAGATGTTCAGTTTTTTTTTTAAAGATAATCAGATTGTTAAATTGAGTTAAATAAGCTAAATGCAGTTATGAAGGGATAGCTTTCATAGTTTGCAGGATTAAGGAATTATCAAATTAATTGCAAATATTTAAAATTTCTGAGGATCTATTTTTTCTTCATAGGTAATCCAATTTAAGAGATTTTCATAACTATTTTAATTCCATATGTTCTTCTGTTACAAAATAGTGTTGTTCTAGTCTCCTTCAATCATGTATCATCTAATTTAATTATGATATGAATCTTTTTTTAATGACACAGGATCATTGGCTTCCAGTAATAACTATATGAATGGATGGAGAATGTGGTGCTATCCTGGTCCTCACTTTGTAGGGTTATTGAGAGAAAGGAATTAGCTAATAGATTCAGAAGCACAATGCTCGATACATTGTAAATGTTGAATAAATGACCTACTCTCACATACCTGAAGATCACATTGGCATATTGAAGTCTTACAAAGATATGTTGGCCTAATTTTTTATTTCTAATTCCCCCCACTGCCACCCTGTGCATTGTTCTAAATCGCTTTCTTTATTCTAACTACCTGTCTGTGGAGTAGGGCGTATTTTAATTTCCTTGATAACGTCTATGATTTTGGAAGATAGACAAAAGGCTATGTTTTGATTTTCTTTGAGGTGGTTTGACATGTGGGTCTAGCAGGTTTTTCATACATATTTAATAATGTGATTAGGATGAAATATACTAAAATTGTATATTTTACATCTTGAAACAGTGTTTGTAAGTTGATTTTTGTCATAAGACAAAGTTTCGAGATACTTTCAGGGTTAAAAGAAAACTGTAGGTCCCATGTTCATGTATTCAACCAACTGTAGATTGAAAATGTGTACAGTGGCACGTTGATTTCTGATCTTAATTTGTTTTACGATTTTGGGAAAGATGGCTACGTTTGTGTTGTGTGGGGAAGATGGCTGTGGTTGTATTTGTCACCTGATGTGGAGTTTGCAAACAGAATGAAAATTTTGCCAAAATTGTTTGCAAATGGAAGTGCTCATGAACCAAGATATTATTGCATTCAGAAAAATCATCTGTATTAAACCATGTATATAGACATTTTTCTTGTCATTTTCCAAATGTAGTGTAAGAACTGTTTATGTCGCATTTATATTGTTTTAGGTATTATAAGTGATCTAGAGATTAAAGTTATGCAGGAAGTTCTCTGTAGGTTATGTACAAATAACTACATTATCTTATATAAAGGATTTTAGCATTTTGTATCTAATAGGAATCTTGGTATACACAGAAGAGGACCACGCTGGGACTCTTTACATCATGTGATTTAGGGCGGAGTGTGTTTAAAGGGGATTTTAGAGATGTGAAGAATTGGTTAGAAATTCGAGATAACAAATGGGTGTTTTCTGTTTTTAAACATCTTCACTTTTTCTTAGCTGTGAAATCTTGTGATTGTACTTTCCATCTTGTTATCAATCCTTTATCTCTTGTCTCCCTCTTTTCCTCAATTACGTTTGACTTAATTCTCATGTATAGGCGTGAGTGAATGCATCTAGGGAAAACACACTGTTGATTTTTCTTTTTAGATCATAATCATCAACCTTAATGGCAGACTTTTGTTTTCCTAGCTTGTTCATTATACCATTATTCTATACTGTTATTTCATATATTCTGCTTTCACCTTATACTTTTAACATCTTCTCCCTAATCTCTTCTTTCAGCTGTTGACTTTGCTCTGTGTGCTGTTGAGAAGCTGTAACTAATCAGTGGAAAATTTACCCAAGTTACCATCAACAACTAGTATCTGCATCTCTCCATGCCTGTCTTCCTAGCCGTTGCTATTGATGCACTATCTGTACTTCTTTCTTAAGCCAGTTCCTCCATCCCCATCTATACTAACGCTTCTGTTTTTCCACATTAGCTTCTACAGATGAACTGTTTAAGGCCACATTTGCAATAGACTCGTTACCTTTTCAGTTATCTGGGGATATATCAGAATTTTTGTGTTTTCTACACCACTACCAACAGCATACAGATTTATCTCGTCTTATACAACTAACACATGCAGCAACTATAATATCTTGATCCATTATCACTTTGGTTTACCACTATATTGCTTTGCTCCCTTTAATAAAATTCCTCAGAAGAAAGTTGTGTTTACACTTCATCCAGTTCTTAGCCCCTGGTTCTTTCTTGAATTCACTTCACTTTGCTTCTATTGTTCCACAAAATCTGTCCTTCTCAGGTTTACCGGAGACTTGTATATTGCTAAAGTTGGTCAGTTTTCAGTGCTCTACTTCAGTGAATCAATTGCTTTTGACACAGTTGATCAACCTCTTTCTTAAAGACTCCATTCTACCTGATATCCAGAACACCTCACTCTTCTGGTTTTTCTTTTACTTCAGTCGCTTCACATCTCCTGAACATTGGTTGCTGTTCAACTCTTGGATCTGTAGATAAAGGAGTCTACTAGATTTTAATTCTTGAACTTTTTACCTCCTTTATCACCATTCAATCAATAGATTACCACATTCAGTAAGATGGTTTCAAATCGTAAGAATCTTCCCAACTGCTTCTGGCTACTCCACATAAACCTCCTCTCTGAAATCCATATTCATATATATCCAGCCGTCTGCTATGTGCCTCTGCCTAGATACCTAACATGTGGGCAATATGCATGCAGTTAGAATGAAATATACTAAATACGTTCAAAATCAGGTTCCTTTCTTTCCTCAAACATGCTTTTCCAGCATCTACCCCTCATCTCAGTCTTTGGCAGTTCTATACTGGCAAATCAAAATCTTTGCAGCGAATAGGGATGTAACTCAGTGGTAGGGCAAGAATTTAACATATATGGGGTACTGGGTTCAGTCCCCAACACCAGAAACAAGACAGAACCCCAGAAAATCAAACTAAAAACCAAACATCATAACAGTTTTCTAGTTATTTTGAATTCTTTATTTTCTTACATCATACATTTATTTCCACTGCTGCAGTTTGACTGAGCAGCAGCCACCTTTCACCTGCTTTCATGTTCTTTCACACAATCTTTGATCTGTGTTTTCATTCATTTTGAAACCTTCCTCTAAACCACAGAACAAGACTTCTTCGTGGAGTGTACCATCAAGTCTTAACTTTGGTTATAACAACTTTATAATCTCTCAATATTTTGTTCAGTTGTACAAAATTGAACTGTGTTGTGTCTGAATTGCTTTGTAATTGGTCTGTAGCTACTTTTATATGCATCCACATCTATGTGTAGTATGTCCCCAAATTATAATTTTTTCCTACATTTTGAATAACCACGCCTGAAAGCAAGAATAGAGTACAAGTGACACTTCCCTTATATTAACATGTTCTTAGAAATGTAATTTTATATTGGTTTTCAATATCAGGTTTATATTAATGAAATATTTATTGCTTGATATAGGTAAATACTCTGACAAAGATATTTCAAAATAGAGATTTTGTTTGGAAGAGTAGCAATATTGTACAACTTGTTTTTGAAGTTAGTGAATAAAAGTCAGTGGATTATTTAGGCAGTCTTTTCAGTGAGACATTTGATTGCTTTACACAAAAGATCAGTAAGTACAAGCCAATGTGGTTAAGCTTTTATGCATTTTGTGAATGCTTTTCAGATAAAAAGTAATCTTAAATTTGTGTAGATTTTTTAGTTTTTCTCTAAGAGCACAGAAAATCTTTATACCCTTTTTCTATTTCTCCTGTTTTTTTTTTTTTTTTGTAAAGTTAACTTTATTTTTAATGTAGCCTGGATCTGAAACTTACTTTAACCCATTTCATAATGAAATCTTATAATTTTGTAGTTACACCATGAAATGTATAATTATTCTTATGATATGTCATATTTTACTTGTATGTGGTTCATTGTTAATTTCTAATTATTGGGTAAGTTAAAAATGAAAGAAATACTAAAAATTAATAGCATTGATTTTTGACATCTGATTTTGAAAATGTAATTTCTTACTTTGCATGATACATTCAAAAGTGAAATTAATAATATTAAAGTGGCATATGTGATTTGTACCATTTTAGAAAGTTGCATAAAGGTCAGTCCAAAAAGGTATCGAAACGTGGAAAATTACCTGTATAAAATATCTATTAGGTACGCATACTTTACTACATTTTAACATGTTAATTTGAAAATTTGAATAACATTTTATGAGCCTATCTAGTTGTAAATTGAAGCTAAACAAAAGTATAAGTTTTACAAACTAAGCAGAAGGCATTTTGGTAAAGTTTAAGAATGTGAATGTTTTAGTTGGAACAGATGTGAAAGACACATTATTTTAAAGGGAAATGAGGTCCACAGCTATCTGTTTGGAAATGTCTTTCAATTACAGTGGCGTCCATGAATGTTGGATTTGAATGAAGATTTGGCTTGAACCTCTCCTTATCCTATTCTGTATTTCCTTTTGAATGAGAAATAGCATGTGTGAAATACATTTACTATAATCCATTCCATACAGGGTAATAAAAATTCTGTGAAGAATGATTATGCACAGTATGAAATTATCCCGATTATATTTTTTTCACTTTCAGCTTGCTAGTATTTTAAAGTTTATATAAACATTTTAGAGTGTGTTGATACATTATTTTTTAAATGGAAATATGAAATAACTAACTCATTACAGATAATCAGATTCCATTGGTGGTGTGACTTCCTGTATTTAACCAAATATGAAACATTATTCATAGAAGAAATAAAACGCTTTTCTCAGTGAACAACAAACCATGCAACTAGAAATAAATTGCTTGCATTTTAAGTTGGGAAGTTGCTGAATGGGAATATTTACATTACTAATTCTTGTATAAAACTAGGATGGCCCTCAATTTTTTAAAATGCAAGGATAAAACAGTTAAAAGTCTTAACTTTTGATTCATATTAAAAATAAAATGAATGATACCTATGTTGTACATTTAAAGTTAGATGTTAAAATTTCAGTAAAATGAGATTTAATGTATACATTTGTTTATTATAAGAAAATATTGTATGTATATGTACAGTTTATTGAAATCTTCATATCGATATTATAAAGTAATACATATGTACTTATGTGTACATTTGTACATGATTATTTAAACTTGATAGATAGACATTACTTGATTCTGTTTTTAATTTTTTTTTTTCCTTTTTTTGGTGGTACTGGAGATTGACCCCAGAGGCTCACTCACATATGTTAGGCAAGTGCTCTACCACTGAACTACATTCCCAGCCCTTAATTTTTCTTTTCTTTTTTTTTTTAATTTGAGACAGGGTCTTGTTAAATTGTCCAGGATGGCCTTGAATTTGCTATCCTCCTGCCTCAGCTTTCTGAGTAGGTGGGATTATAGGTGTGCACCAGTTCAATGGTGATAAACATTAATCTGATTTTGTTATTTTCACTGTAGGGGATAACAAATAAGGTACAGAATCCCCATTACAAATACAATAATTTTATTTAAAATGTATAATAGTATGCTCAAATAAGAATATTTACATATTTGATCCAGGAAGTGTATCTAGATTGTCACATTTTTTAAAATTAAAAAAGTCGTACTTTAAGGTGATGTTTACATTCTGAAGGTGGGCCTTCAGAACATAGACTCAGGAATCAAATTTTCTGCCAGTTAATAACTGTGAAATCTAGACAGTTATTTAACACCTGTGTGCCTTTTAAAAAAATAATCCATAAAGCGAAAGATGTTTTGAACAGTAGGGAAGTTCACAAATATAAAGTGCTTACCTACAGTGCTTTGCACATAATAAGTACTCTAGCGTATAATATATGTCAGATTACTATACCAGCTGTACTTAAATATGTGATTTTAAGAACTTCTCAAGTTTGTAATTTAAATAAAATGTAAGGAAAAACAGCATATGCTTTGGTAGACATTTTGATTGCGGGTTAATTTTTCATTAATGCACGAATTTTTAATTTAATACTGGAAAATTTGCCTTTCATTTACTATTGGTAATTTTTTTAAACAGATGAGATGTATGTGGTCATTATGCATAAAAATATAATGTGGCAAGTACATATGTAAATTTCATATGATAATATAATTAGAGAAGTTTTTAAGTGTCTGTTATATAGAAGCCAGTGGCATCCCATAAACCTGACACACACTATGATTATATATTGAAGTTTATTAAACTTTAATGTGTTTAATTATGTTTTATTAAGGCTTTTGCTGAATTGAATTTTGCACTTTTCATTACAGTATATTGTTTACTAGTTTTTAAAATTACAACTTTTATTTCTTAAACTTTTGCTTCTCTTTTTTCTCTTGTCTGTTGCATAGAGTAGGGAGTTTTACGATCCCTGATTTGGTGGTGTGGTGTATAACACTGACTAAGTACCTCCCCTACAGATGTCTATATGGATGTAAGCTGCATTACAGTACTTCAGATTCAAACTGACTGACTTTCCCTGGAACAGAAAATTTTTTTTCAGTTAAACCACAGACTCAAATAAGGTTTTGTTCTTAAAAGAAACATAATGTTTAACTGGTCTTTTAAAAATCAGAGTTCAAAGTCATGCATTGCAAAAAAGGAAAACATTTTAAATTTTGAAATCATTTTGTACTGCTGACAGATAAAAGATATTATTGTTAGGGTTAAAGATAGAAAAAATAGCCACAGTGAAGCAGAAAAATGTGTTATAGGTTTAACAGTGGTTTTAAGTAATGTGAAAAATTACGCTACTGTGAAACTACTGAAGAATTATCATCTGACTATTGAATTACCTGCAGATGTCAATCTTCAGTATTTGGTAGGGTTTGTTGCCTAACCATAATGCAGGAAAAATAATCTACTGGATTACCAAGTATTTTTGGTACATGTTCTCCAAAACAAGTGACTTTTTTCACTATAAGAAGTCCAGGAAGTGATCTTAATGTGATTAAGTAATAAATGTGCAGAAAACAATTTTTTTTTTGTAAAATTATTTAAGGTACTATTGAACTGTGGTGGTTCATGCTTTAATTGGTAATTCTTTGAGTGACCAGAGATGTCTCAAGCTACATTATTTGTATGTAATTTAAGTTCTGAATGGTGTGAAAAGTAGTTAACACTTCAACTGAATTTTTTTCTGACTTGTAATTATATACATACATAACTCTATTTTAGAAATATTCATTATTCTTGTATGTAAATTTAATTCAGTATAACAAGAATGTTTTAAAACAGGTTTTAAACATAAGTCAAGTTTATGATCTTTGGGTGAATATTTTGAAGTATAAAATTGTATGATTTCTTAATTTGAAAAAATGTATTTTCAAAGATGGTAGTAGCTTTTTTAAGCAGTAGAAGATGTAATTACTTATCAGATTTTAACATGTTCTAATGTAACATACATATCTGTAAGAGAAGTAATAGCATCACAAACCAAGTGTTGTAATTGGACTGCTTTGGAACTATTCTCTTAGATTTTTCTTGTGTATCTTTAAGGCATGATTTAGTTTTAGGTTATTCTGATTTTAGAAGAACAGTTGCAGTTAGAAGTTAATGTATCTACTTAAGGAGACCAGATATTTTATAGTAATAATTAAGACAACAGTAGTTCATATATTACAATTGCAGGTAATTGTAATATAATATAACTCACTGTAACTGGAGATGTGTTTAGCATTTAAAGCAGAGTATAGCACCTTGTGTAGTCAAAGATCATTCTCTTCAGCTGTTATAATTAATTTAGAATTAAACTAGTTTCTTCAAAATTAATTCAGTCAACTTTGAAATGGAAGTAAGTGCTGTTATAAAGTGTTGATTCATTGTTATGTGACTATTTCTAACTTCCAAAGTTTGATTTGCTTTTCGCAAGTAATTTTTAGCAAATTATTATAATGGCAGTGGGTTTTTTCTTTCCTTACATTTTCTCATAGTTAATTTAAGAGAGGGGTTATTTTAACCAAAAAGGTAGTATGAAGTATTTAAATTGCAAGGTTTGTATGTTCCATTAGCTGGTCGTATTTAATTCAATATTTATCTCCATCTTAGAATGATTGTAGCAAATGAGGTAGACATTTATACTTCTATTTTTTCTCCTGTTCTGAATACAAAATGATACTCAATTTTTGTAAAAGCGATCCTGGTTCCAATCAGAAAACTACATCAGTAGAGTGTATTTTCTCATTTAGAAAAGCTATTTTAAAAATAATATTTTGTTCCTGACCTTCACATTGATTAAACCAGGTCTTGCTTTAGGAAAATATGATTAAGGATCATTTTAAAGTAATAATGGGCAATTTAAAGCTGCTAACCTTTCAGATAATATCTTGTTCAGTAGACCAAAAGATAAATTGAAAACTTTAAGAGATGTTTAGGTAATCTCTAGAAATTCAGTGATACACATAATTACCAAGTTTGTATTATTTAAACAGTGTTCAAAGTTGGAAGAAATTACCTATAAATGATTTTAGAAGTTTATAGTCCGAATAGATGCTAACGGAACGGGAGAAAAACATCTTTGTGTTTAAATCATATAATTAGGGTGCATTCTGAGATTTTATTTGGCAGTTGGGTTCGCGTTCCACTTTACAAATTCAAAGAAAAACAATTATTTTAACAAAATCAAATGCCTGGTAGGAGACATGGAGAAAGAAGCCCTGCTTATATTATATACATGGGGACCTAAAAACACAAAGCATGCTGGTTTTATAGTTTCGCTTTTTTTTTTTGCACTAAACTAGAAAACATACAGTCAATCATTTTGCAAGTTTTCCACTATTTGTCTTTCTCATTCATTTTACTTCAGAATTTTATTACATACATTGCATATTTTGATTACTTATGTTATTTTTATTAGTTTAAAAGTATGTAAGAGACATACAAGTATTCATTCAATTTAGTAAAGACATGTTTAGCAAATTTTTGAAGATGTTTGTTGGTTAAGTATCATTTGTAAAAATGCATAAAAGAGGAATCTTGTGAAAAGCAGGAGTCACTTACAAATTTCTTGGTAATTTATTCACCTTTCAATTCCTTTAAATAGTTCATTGTATGGACTGTTTACAAGGTTTTTTTTCTGTTTAAGATGGTTCTCCCTGTGTTGCCCAGGCTGGCCAGAACTGTATTCAAAGATTTCTTCCTGCCTTAGTCTCCCTATTACCTGGGACTATATGCACGCACCATTATACCCAGATTTACCAGTTTTGAGGTCATTTTTAAAAATTGAGAATAAAGCCAAAAAATTACTGAAATGGACAAGTACCCCTTTCTCTTCATGTAGTCATTTATTTATTCAGTATTAATTCAGCAACTTTATTTTTTTTCTTTTGTCTTTTTGAGATAAGCTTTTACTCTTCAGTTCAGGCTGGCCTTGAAGTCATTTTGTAGCCCAGGCTGGCCTCAAACTAACAGTGATTCTCCTGCCTCAGCCTCCCAAGTGCTAAAAATTTTTATTGAATGCATCAAAAAGTTAAAAAATAATCTTACTTTTTGTAGCTGTTGGAATTTTACTATTGAGTGAAAAATGAAAATATTGCATAATTACTTCTAGGGACAAAACTGTTTTCTGCACTGTTGATCTTAACATTAAATATTATTTTAATTTTTTGCAATGAGATGTTTTCATTCTCAGAAGCTGAGGATAAACCCATATTAGAGAAGATATGTTAAATCTATATTATGGCTTTTTACATATTTTATAAATAGTTTTTTTTCCTTTCTTAATTTATAGCAATGCAGTGAATCAGTCTTCCTTATGTTTCCCTGAGTCTTATTCTCATCTTTCAGCAGTAGTTTTCACAGTATTTTTATGGCACCAAAAGCCTAATAATTGAAACACACATGTAATCTTTGAGAGGTCATAAAAATACAATTTTTCTGTTTAATAATATCCAGAAACCTGAAAAAAGGTATTCCCTTTAGTCATTTTAAAATTAAACACTCTGATGCAAAAGGATATCTAAGGTGAAAGATGTTTGTGTAATGCTAAACATAACCAAAGAAACTGTGGTTTTAGCAAAGGTACTATTGCTCTATTTTATCAAGTGCCAGAAGCTGCATAATGAAAGTCTTTCAGTTAGTGAAAATATAAGTATAAAGATGTAAAAATACCACCCAACTGGTAAGAGATCTTCCTAATTTTTACCTGATTGTATTTCTGAAGAAATATGGCAGGGCCGTCGTAAATTTTCAACATGAACTGCATTTTTGTTGCCAATTTCCATATCCTTTAAAAAGTGCTGAAGCGTGCATTTGCTATTTATGTTTGCAGTAGACTGAGTACACTTTTACTATTTGTGGTTTTAGAAATTCGAAACAACCAAACAGTGGTGCTATGGTCTAAAAAAATAAATTTTAAACAGCTGCGGGACAGTATTTTTAGGATGGTAGAAGCCTTTCTAAAGCAGTATAACTGACCCCCCCACTCCCTTTTTAAATGACGGAGTATTGTCACAGAGATAATGTCAGATTTCCATTGTCACTTTTATCTGTGATGGATTAGATAAATGAAATGTGCTTTTGATAGACATGAAAAATCCTTTTTCCATTCAGTGTTCATTTATTGTAAATGTTTGTTACTCTATGCAGTTTAATCACTTTATAGGCTCTGAATCCTCCACTGACTTTTCTTTGGATAAGAATGATTATTATCTCTTACAAATGAGAAAATGAGGCATAGAGAGGAGGTCTAGAACACGCTTGTCCAGGAGCACAGAATTTATAAGTGATCGATCCAGGATTCAAGCTAGTCCATAACCTCAGACTCACTGATATGAGTGCTTTTTCACCATCATGTTTTGTGCAGCTTGCACTTCAAGTAGAAAAGAAATCTTTGTGGGCTTCAGTTTTAATGTAAACCATTTTTTTGCTAATGTTAATGAAATATGTACAAACATAAAAATCTAGACAGTAATCCCTCATTGAATTTAAATTTAATAAAACTATAAAATCAAAATAAACTTAGAAATTAAAAACAAATTTAGAATGTCAACCACAGTCAAAGTAATGATTTTAATTTAACATGGCAGTCTTTTCACCCATGAAAATAAATCTCCTTTCTCAACTTAACTGCTGTGGTATAAAAGTTTGTTACATCTTTTCAGCGGTTAATAATCCTTTTCTTAATTCTTTTCTTTTCTTTCTTTCTTTTTTTTTTTTTTTTTGGTGGGCTAGAACTCACGACCTCATGCTTGCCAGACAGGTGCTTATGCTGCTGAGCTAAATCCCCAGCCCCTCATAATCCTTTTCCTATCATGGCACAGGTAAAAAATTATATTCATAGGGCACTGGATGTGAAGTGGTAGGTGGTTCCTGACTGCAGGCCACAAACAAGGGGCTACTAAATGCGTCTGGCCCCAGCCAGCCACTCCCAGGCTGAAGAGAATCAAATGCACAGTATACATCTTTACCTCTAAGGGTTTTGAGTTGTACAGTCTCAATGTTGCTGTTTTTTTCCCTTGAGCCAACTCACTTCCCCATCTCTTTATTCTAGTTGTTATGAAATCTTTATGTAGCATATCATGGTATTATTTGGCTGTTCTGTATTTGTGTATTAAGCCTCATTTTGTGTCCTTTCCTCCCTTTCCATTACCCTGCCACAATTAACAAGGCTTTCCCTGCCAATGAATTGTTGTTTTTAATTAACATAAAATTTAATTATACAAGCTGGGTGTGGTGGCGCACGCCTGTAACCCCCTCACTTGGGAGGCTGAGGCAGAAAGATCATTGCAAATTGGAGACCAGCCTGGGCTACAAAGTCAGCTTGAGATCAGCCTGAACTGCATAGTGAGACCGTGTCTCAAAAAGACCAAAAAACAAAACAAAACAAAACAAAACAAAACAAAACAAATCTTATCAAACATTTTACAGAGCACTTGCTGTTCCCAAGAATTGGATCTATACACTTCATTTGAAAACCACTGTACTGCCATATATAGGTCTTTTCACAGTAGTTTCAACATTTTAGTATTTTCTTTATGATTTGGTAATATGGAGACCCATAAATTTGCTAAAAGACTAGTCAGTATCTCTTGGGGTAAAAATTTTTAAGCCCTGTGAGATGAGATTTGGTTTATATTGGGTTGATATAAGGTACTATAATAAAATATCACAATAAGTTCGGTGTTCTGTATTGCAGCTGCATTCTTTCTGTTGCACAGAAGCACAGCATGTTCCTCTAGAACCACACACATGTTCCTGTTAGCTTGGATGCCACTCTAGAGACCTGCGTTTCTTTGTGCATTTATTTGTATATGTACTTAATCAACGTGTTTTGCTACATGCACTTAAGAAGGCATTAGAAAGTAAACCACTTTTACATCAACAATTTAGTCTTAGAGATTTAAATGATAATTTTACTCTGCTCTTTTTGATGGAAAACAGTTTTCACCAATGCAGTAAAACATGTTAAAGACTTTTTTTTAAATTGTGAATTTTGCATTTATTTTAAACAACTGGTCTAGTAAAATATACACTGTTTATGGATATATAGCAAAGATTTTTTTTCCCTTTCTCTATACCAACTAACAAAACTTTTAAGTATTATTCAGGGTGGATTTCTTTTCCCTGTCCACCAACTTTCATAATGCTTAACTCTCCTGGAGACAAAGGTACATATGTTAATTTTTTTTTTTAACAGAGTCTACAAAATGTAAAATTTGCCAGAATCTTCTTGGTCATGAAGTAATGTCTTATGCAAATCACTTACATAAGCCATGTAAAGACCTATGAATAATAAACATTTGTTTTTTCTCCCCCTTCTTCCCTCCACTCCCTTCTCTTTTTGTTTTCTGTGATGCTATGAGTTGAACCCTGACCTTGCATATGATAGGCTAGCATTCTACCGCATATATGCACACTAAACCCTTTTTACATTTTGAGATAGGGTTGCTTAGTCTAGTCTCAGTCTTGGGATTTTCTGCCTCAGCCTCCCCAGAAGCTGGGATTACAGGTGTGCCTCACAACCCCAGTTTGTCATTAATTTGTAATGAATGAATAAACTAGAGAGAAGGTGAAGATCCATATACATAACCTGATACTTTAAATTTCTAATGTGAAGCATTTACGTTTTGTTCACTAAGACCCATTTCATATGAATAGAAAAAGTTCCAAAATCATGTTCGTTTACAGTTAGTTATCTTTGCTATGTGTCAAAATCTTTTGGATTGATGGTTCACTCTCAAGAATTTTGTAATAAACTTTGGAATTGAACCACTAGTATTGTAGCCTGCTTTGACGTATTTATAGCACTTTTTTTTTTTTTTTTTTTTGCGGCACCGGGGATTGAACTCACAACCAGACAGGCGCGTAAGCCGCTGAGCCAAACTCCCAGCCCTGGTTTTTTGAGGCAGGGTCGCACCGTGTAGCTCAGGCCGGCCTTGCGCTTGCGTTGTAGCCCAAGCCGGCCTAGAACTCACAAAGCTCCTCCTACCTTAGCCTCCGGAGTGCTGGGATTAAAAGCATGCGCCACCACGCCCGGCTTATAGAACTTTTCTAAGAAAGCTGGTAAGAATACGTTATTCACCTTTCCGGTTTTTTGTTTTGTTTTGTTTTGTTTTGTTTTTTTACCCTCTTTTCAGTGAACAAGCGTTTATTGACTACCAACTTATTGCTAGGTCTTAGGGATATAAAAATAATTTGTTAAAGTATCTTAATATTCAACATGTACTTTGTCTTTCATGATACAATCTTAAAATACTGAAATATCTTAATGAAAAAATCCATTTTAAAATTTAGAAGTAAATCTTAAAACATTTAGGAGTTTAAACTTTTCTGATCATTGATTAGTTATAAATAATATATTTTATATTTGTGACCAGTTACACACAACATATATAAATGCATACATGTTTTCTCCTTTTTTAGGCTGTGTCTTTGTTGATGAGAAGTTTCAAAGAACAACTCTTGTTCCTAACTGTACATTTTTTGCACCGGGAACTGTCTCCCCTGATCCCCCACCCCCAGCTCCATTATTTCATTAAAAAATTAATGGTCATGGTTCTTTAATGAGTTCCAAACTATGAGTTTAAAAAGTATGGTCGTATTTCATTTCTATCCTGGTTTTTATACTAAGTACCCTCATTGAAATAAGAAAATTTGGGCTGATAATAACAAAACTTTTTAATATAGTGAAACAATGAGAATGAGATGCATTTTCTTAAAATTTTACATTCTTGTATCTGTCATATTAAAAGTCAAAGTTACTATTTTTGTGTCTTAAACCTCTTGGAATTTTGTATTTCTGACTTGCTATGTATTTCGCAGCTGAATTCTCTGAAGTTGTGATCCACTTTAGTGTGTTGTGATGATCGTTAGGAAGTTAAGTTTTTGTACCTTATTCTCAGGATGAGATACTTTGCTTTGCTTAGAAATACTAAATCAGAAGAATAAGGAATAAATTTTGCTTTCTTATGTGGTAAAAGCTATGCAGAACCTTTTTTTTTTTCTGGAAACCTAAGATTAACACTATATTTAGATAATTTTTTAGTAAAATGTACAGAAAAATATCAAGATTGCCTGGTTATTCCTCCTCCTTGAATAACTTGAATTATAGTTTTACGTACTTTTTTTTTTTGTGGTACTGTCAAAAAAAAAAGAAAAAGAAGAAGAAACAGCACTAAATACTTAAATACTTTTCACTGTCATCATTTGGATTATATTAAGGGATGGACACTGGGTGTGTTGGGATAATGTTTTCTGCTTTTACTTGATGGCCTATTTAAAAATGGTCTTAGTAATAGAATTTATGATTTAATAAAACATTTTCATAAAAGTCGAGTGTTGATAAATTTCCTGTTTTGGAGTGACCTTATTTTTAGGCATTGTTTTTAGTATTTTAAAAATTAGTGCATATTAGTTACGTAGAATAATGAGATTCATTTTGGTATATTCGTACATGCACATAGCATATTTTGATTATTTGAAATACCTCTACCACCTTGTTTTTCTTTCCCCTTTCTTTGATATCCTTCCCATCTCTCAAAGTCTACTAGTTCCCATACTCTCTTCTTTATTTTTAAAGTTTATTGAAGTGTGGATTTCTCATGTAAGAGAAAATAAGGAGACAGACTTATTAACATGATGGTCTCAAGTTCCATCTACTTTTCTATAAGTGGTGTGATTTCCTTAGAGTTATTTTTTATAGAATTTTTGTGTTTCAAAAAATGTAGCTGAATGTAAAGAATTTATTTACTCCCTCCCTCATTGCCATCTGCCTCAATCCACAGTGTGTTATCACTGAAGAATCAATATTGATTTCTTGTTAACTAAAGTCCATGGTTTACATTAAGGTTCGCTCCTTGCATTTCTCATACTGTATGCATGGACAAAGGTACAATGATAGTTTTATTTCCCAGGAAATAATTATGTGCGCCGTGTATTCTTCATTGGAACTCCCAACAACCACTTGATCTTTTCACTTTTTCTGTAGTTTTGCCTTTTCCAGAAATGTCACGTAGTTGAAATCATATAGCATCTGACCTTTTTGTATTGATTTCTTTCACTTAGGAATGCCCATTTAAAGTTATTCTGTATCTTTTCATGGTTAGATAGCTTATTTCTTTTTATCATACTGTTTTGTGGATATAACATAATTTATCCATTAATAAAGATGTCTTAGTTGCTTTCAAGTTTCAGCAGTTGTGAATAAAATTGGTACAAATAGCAATGTTTGGTAAGTTTTAGGCTCCGTTGAGTAATTATGAAATAATTTAATTGCTGAATCGTATAGTAAGAGTATGTTTAGCTTTTTAAAAATGTGTAGTACTTTATTCTTTCTTTGAAGCATACTATTATGTGTATATACCGTAATTTATCCATTAATAAAGAGGTCTTCATTGCTTTCAAGTTTTGGCAGTCGTGAATAAAGTTGGTAAAAACAGCAATGTTTGGTAAGTTTTAGACTGCTTTGAGTAATTATGAAACAATTTAATTGCTGGATCGTATAGTAAGAGTATGTTGAGCTTTTTAAAAATGTGTAGTACACATTTAGAATTTTTATTATGAGATAATAATTGTATATCTGTGAAGTATAGTGTGACATATTGGTACTTTTATATACTGTACATTATAAAGTTAAGATACTTAGGTTATTGATCATCTTAAACAATTATCATTGCTTTTTTTGTTGTTGTTGGTTTTTGAGAAAGGACTCTGTTTAGTTCAGGCTAGCCTGGAGTTCACTATGTAGCCCAGGCTGGTCTCGAACTCCCAGTGATCATCCTGTCTCAGACCCCTGAGTGCTAGGATTATAGACATGCACCACCATGCCCAGCATTTATTATTACTTTTTGATGAGAACATTTCAAATCTTTTCTAGCTGCTTTGAATCGTACAGCACCATAATATTAGCTGTGATTATCCTTTGTCAAGTAGAGAATTCGCACTTACTCCTATTTGCTGTGACTTAGTACCTGTCAAGCAAACTCTCCCACCCTTTCCTCCTTCCCCTTCCCTGGCTCCTGGTTAGCCCTATTCTGCTCACTAGTTCTATAGCTCAGCATTCTTTAGATTCCACATTTGAGTGAAACTGTGTGTTTTTTGTCTTTCTGTACCTGGTTCATTTTATTTATTATGATTATGTTTCCATCTACATTGCTGTGTATGACAGGATTTTGTCCTTTTACAGCAGAGTAATATTCCATTGTGTGTGGCCAATCTTGACTGATCACTGAAGCTAGGTAGGGTTAGGCCTGGTTAGTACTTATATAGCAATACATTTAACTTTTTAAGATACTGTCATACTCTTTCAAAGTGACTCTTCCGTTGTGCATTACCACAGCAATGAATGAATCTTCTGTTCCCCATTTTTGCAACATTTGGTATTTTCAGTGTTTTGAGTTTTAGTATAATGGATGTATAATTGTAGCTCATTGTTGTTTTAATTTGCTGTTCCCTAATGTCATACGCTAAACATCTTTTACATAGTTATTTTCCATTTGTATATTTCCTTTGATGAGATCTCTATTGAGCTTCTGGGATTTAATTATTTTCTTATTGTTACCACTTTTCACATACCTTTCATCCCAAAGGATTAGCCTGTGTATAGAGTTGAAATATGCATGAACGTTTATAACAGTTTAATGTTAGATTTGAAAGTACAGTGTTTATTGTCTTGTTTTGAACTCACCATTTACTTTGGCCCAATTAGTATTCCTCATTCATTTTAGTTTGTACTTAAAACAGTCATTTTTCAAAAGGTAAAATTTGAATAAGTTTTAAATATTTAGTTATATAGATTTGTTCCCCCATTATTTTTTTTCCTTTTTCATAGATTGGGAAATATACTGTGTTATGCATACTAAAGCTGTAACAAATGTGTGTTTTTCTTAAAGACACTCATGTGATAGTCAAAATCTTTGACAGTGAAACCTGTGTTTTGGGACATCTGTCAAAGCTTTTAAGTTACCATTGTGCAGAACATTAGTGAGGAAAATAATGCCATGGGTTGCTCGCACTGGGAAATTTCCTTGGCTTACTACCGAAGAAAAGATAAGGTAAAAAGTTAAAATTTTGCTATGAGTATAGGGGGATTTTTCTTTGGTAGGTTTTTCAGAAAGTATTTCGAATCCTGTGCTTATTATACATGACCAATTGTTTTTCATATAACTTGGGATGTCAGGGAACATGGGTTATTACTTAATGGTTTTCTAATAAAAATAAAATCATTGTGCTATTCTGTCAAAAAGGCTTTTGGGTTGTTTCACAACTTCTGAAAAAGCATTGTTTTTTCTCGTAGTAAGGGCTTCCTCTTTTATTTTGTAAACTTTGACTAGTGAAAATGTCTTTGGGTGGTCTTTCAGTCTGGGGGGACTGATACAGAAATCATACTTCACATTTTCTGATACATAGGGCCACTGCACTTCTCCTTATTTGAACACTGTTTTATGGTTTCCTCTATAGTTTAGCTAAATGAACAGGACTGGCTTGTGAAATATTCTGAGGCCTACTTCTTTCAAAGGGAACCATATTCGTCTCAAAATTTGGATGGATGAGATCTTTACCATTTTTTATTAGTTGAACTGCAATGAATCTGAAAATTAAAAATTACATTTTTTACTTAGAGACCGATATTTCAAAGGTTTTGCTCTAATTTAAGATTTTGATTTTTTTGGTTTGTTTTTCTTTTTTTCTTTTCTTTTTTTTTTTTGAGGCAGGGTCTCACTATGTAGTGCAGGCTGTCTTAAACTTACAGCGATCCTCTTTCCTCAGCCTCCAGTTGCTGGGGTTACAGGTGTGCACAACTATGCCTAGCTAAGATTTTGAATTTTTAATGGCCAAGTTGTGATTTATGAAGATGGCACATGGAAATCAAAAATGCATTCATTTTGGCTTTTAATTCTTTCTTAGAGTGTTTTGTGCCTTTGCAACTTGTAAATTAAATTTCTACTTCAAGTATTTAAAAAATGTCTTTTAATGTGTATTTACTTTTGCCTAGTGTGATGCTTGGGAAAATGACCTCTCATACGTCATTGTTTTGAAATTTTTTCTAAGTGCCAACAAGATATCTACTATACAGAAGATTTATTTTACAGTGCAGAACTTTTATACCTATATAATGGGAAGATGACAGTAAAGTTAATTCGTATTACTTGTAAAAGTTAATATTATGGGTTAGGCTATAAGAGCTGAAGTAGGTAGTGTTGTATGGTGGAAAGAAATGAGAACCAGAAGGCAGTGTAGTTGGATTTTAGATCCTCAAATTCTCTATACTCCCTCAAGGGTCCTTTGTGCTTTAATTCTTGTAGAATCGTCTTCTTAGTTCATTGCTTCTAATGTTTTCAGTTTTACTTAGTTCTCTCTTAATGTTACTGGGCAATCACTGACTTTAGATTACTTATCTACATTAACTTACGTTATTCCCTTGTTTATGCTAACTTAATTTCCTTTCACTGTACTTGTTCTACCTATCATTATATTACCATGGGGTAGGGTTAGATAGCACAGTAAGCCATATTAGAAAGAGCTTTGAATTAGCATTTGATGAGAGATTTTATTTTTAATTATGAAATGATGCTAGATTATGCTAACTGCATTTTTTATATTGATTTATATCTTCTGTGGTTCTCTCCTTTAATTTTTTTGATAAGATAGATTACATTGATCAGTTTACAAATGTTTTAATAGCCTTGCATAACTGGAAGCCACTGGCTAGTTGTCTGATTTTTTTTTTTTTTTTAATATACTACTGGATTTGGTTTGTGGATTTGTATTGAGTTTTACATCTAAGTTCATGGGAAACACTGATCTGCCATTTCCTTTTCTACACTTTGCTTTTGGTGTACTTTGGTATTTTTGTACTGTATTTTCCTGTATCAGAGCAGTATTTGTCATATAATCATTTAGGAACTTTTCTCTTGTCCTTTATTTCTAGAATACTTCGCATAAATCCACAGGTATGGGAGAAATCATACCTTTTCCTTAGCCATTTTAGACTCATGACCAGGGCCTCTTTAACAAAAGAGAGATTAATAGGTGAAAAGACAAAGTTACTTAGTTCAACTTTTACATGATACAAGAATCTTCATAAAGAAGTGATGCTCTACAGAAGTAGATAAACTTGCTTTTTTTTTTTTTTTAATGGTGGGTTTCATGAGTAAGTGGATGGTTGTGAAGAAGGAATACTGGATAAAAAGCATGATCCTAATGAGTTACACTAGAGGAGACAGCAAGTCCCATGTGCTGCAGTCTGTTCTGTGACCCTTTGTCTGCATCAGTAAGAACACTGCTTTCCTTCAGGTGAAGGGACGGCAGCTGTCAGGTGAGGGCTTTAAATTTTCCTCAGGGAGAGATACGTTGATAAAGTCCTGTTCAGGTTTATGGTCTTGCTCAGGAATAGAGATAGAAAGAAGGTGAGAGTGACCTTTCTGCTTCTGAGGTGTTCTCAAATTCCTTCAGCCTAAGATATTTTGGTGCAGTATGGCCTGGACCTGATGAATGTTACTGTGTTGCCTGGCAGAATTCTGGGAAAGCAGCTGGGCCTGGAGCTTCCCTGTCAGTCTCCACTTTAGCAGTGAGTCCATCCAGCAAGTTCGTTTTGCTTATAGTTTCACTTTGATTTTTTTTTTAAAATTACATTTCTTTGCTGAGATTTTCTAGTTTTTCATTTGTTTTAAAAGGATTTTAATGACTTCTTGAAACATGTCTAATAAGCCTACTTCAAAACCGTTGTCAGATATTTCTAACATCAGAAATGGTTTTGACGTTTATGTTTCTTAAAACTTCTAAGCTGTCTGTCATAATGTGAGACTGGTGAGTGTGTATGTTCAGCCTCTCACCACCCTACGCTCTATACTACATCAGCAGAGTGGGATAGACTTACACTTCCTTCTTGCAGGTGGACAGGTGCTGATGCCTCTGCTGTGGAATGGGCCAACTCCTTGCAGCACTGCTGCATCTCTGATTTCAGTTGTAAGGTAATTTCTTACTGAGCTTGATGCTGCCTGTAGTTGGGGGGAAAGTCCAAAACCAAGGAGTTCTACATCCTTCTACCTCTTTCATTTGCCTGACTAGTACAGAATCAGCTGGGACATTGCTTCTTTCTGAGCCCTGCTGACACTGGGAGTGGGAGTGAGATGGAGCAGAAATGCTGACCAGACTAACTTGACACTCCCTTTTCAGTCTGTGCTGCTGGGTAGTATGGAGTTCCAGCTTCCCTCTGGATCATAGTGATACTGGAGTAGGACAAAAGGAGAACACTGACCTGGTTCTCACTTGGACTGCCTTGGTCAGTTGTTTTGATGTTATTTGGGAGTTGAAGCTAGGCTCCTTCCTGGCTCCTATCCAGAACAGATTCAGTGGCGACTAGTTCTGTGTTGAATGAGTTTCTTAATACTATTCTCACTGCACTGGGTGTGGGTAGAGGCTCAGCTTAATACCTGTACCCTGCAGATAGTAGTACTCTGTTATGAGGAACTGAGCTCCCCAGTTTTACTCTGCTGACAGTTATAATACTCCAGCAGTGGATTTGGAGCACCTTGTGAGTCTACTTGGTAGATGATGGGAGATCAGCTTGCTCAGCTTCTTGATTCACCATGGGTAGGTGAATTAGACTGCCTTCAGGAATGAACAGGGCAGAGTCGGGGTAGGGGTGGAATGGGAGTAACTTCTGTGAAGAGGGAGGGTCGCGTTGTTTTTCCATGGTGATAGGCTGAATGGGGGCAGACATTGCTAAGGATATTTTCTATTGTTGGCTTACTTTTGGGGGGAGGGTGCTTAGCTAGACAGGTACAGACCTTTTGTGGAGGTTTAGTTTTTCTCTGCCTCTTGGTGATTCTACTTTGGAGTCTTCTGCGATATATGGAAAGCAAGAAGGCTATCCAAGGGATTCATTACCATGTTGTTCCTCAAATTTGAGGTCCCTAAGCAGCTCGCCTTCCTTTTTTCACCTTTCAGCAGCTTTATCAGCTTCTCTGTTGTATGTCCTGGGTTTTCCTGTATTAAGACCAAGACCAGGGAGCTCTGGGACTTTCCATGTGGATGAAACAAGTCATCCCTCAAGACACTCTTTCTGTTCATAGGGAAGTACTGAAAAATAAAGTTAAATCCTCTCGTTTAACTGTGGTGGAATAGTATTTGGTGAGAATTTTTCTGTGAAGATTTCTACATTGTAGTATGATTCATTACTAGCATTTTCCCCCTAGAATCACCAAATTGCATTCTAATAAAATAAGGACTGCCTATGACCCTTTTTTATTGTGGTAAAATATAGCACAGTAAATAAATGTACAGTTTAAGTGTTTTGAGTGTATGATCCAGTGGAATTAATTTTATTCACAGTAGTACACAACCATCAATCCTGTTTGCAAAATTTTTTTTTTAATCAATAGATTTTTTAAATCATAGTACTGGGAATTGAACCCAAAACCCCCACACTGAGCTATATTTCCATCCCTTTTTAAATTTTTTATATTGAGACAGGGTCTCATTGAGTTGTTAAATTGCCTAGGCCCAGCTCAAACTTGCTTACCTTCTGCCTCAGTCTCCATGAGTGCTGGGATTTCAGGCATGCATCACCATTCCTGGCTCTGCTAGATTTCGTTTTAATTTCCTTTTTTTGTACCAGGGATCGAACTCATGACCTCGCACTTGCCAGGCAGGCACTTACACTGCTGAGCTACACCCCTAGCCCCTAGATTTCAATTTTTAAGAAGTTTAGATTTCTGGAAAAATGAAAAGTATAGAGTAGTCTCATATACTTTATCCCTCCCCTACTTTTCCCTTATTTTAACAATCTTGTCTCAGTGTCATACATTTGTCAAAGTTGAGTCAAGTGTATTCTGTGCATTCTGATAAATGTGCAGTGACATGTATCCAGCATTTCATTGTCATGCAGTTTAGTTTCACTGCCTGAAGGAAATCCCGTGGTCCATCAGTTCATCCTTCCCTCTCCTTTCCCTAGCTCTGGTAGCCCTTTGCTACCACTGATCTTGTCACTGTCTCCATAGTTTTGCTTAATATCCAGAATATGAGAGTTGGAATCCAGACAATATGTAGCCATTCTGAAGTTAGCTTCTTTAATGTCAAAATGTGTATTTATGGCTCTTCAGTGTCTTTTGTGTCTTTAGAACTCATTTCTTTTTAACTGGTGAATAATATTTTCCAAAGCCTTCCCATCCTACCCAACAGATACTCTGTGTACCTTCAACAGTCCCTCCCTATTCTCTTCCCTCAATTCATGTTTAATAAAGTTTTCCTCTTATTCATTGTTCTAAAAATCATTGATTTTTAAACTGCCTCACAGTCTATATCAGTGATAGCAAACCTTTTAGAGTTTTCAGTGATAGCAAACTGCCTGCTCCTGCACACATGCCATAGGTATAAATATTCTTAGATGTGGAGCATATATTATAGATTAGCAAGAAAAGGTTAGAATCTTTTATAATTACTTAAATATCCTTATAAGAAAGAAATCAAACTCCAGAGAAGGAAGAGATTCATCTTTTATTTAAACAAAACCGAAACTTAACATACCTTAGACTATTCTTTGTGACTTTGATATGTCTCCATATGTTATGTTTGTTGATGAAACCAAGGGTCAGAGCAGTGGGTAATCTTGAGCACAACCACACACAACTTTCACTGCAGAAACCAGCATACACACAACTGAACTCTCATCCACCATTGATATTTCAGTTAGGAAGAGCTGCACGTTGAGACTCTTCCTCAGATTTCTTCCCTTTTTGATTTTGAAACCTAGTTGTGGAAGTAAGCTCTAATGACAAGTTAGAATCAAGATGCCACATTTATCCCTGTGTATAGGAAATATTCAGCCAAGTCAGGTGACAAGTTAGACAAGTTAGAATCAAGATGCCACATTTATCCCTGTGTATAGGAAATATTCAGCCAAGTCAGGTGTGGTAGCATGTGCCTTGTAGTCCTAGCACTCTGCGAGATTGGAGCAGGAGGATCACAAGTTCCAGTACACCTGGGAAACCTACTGAGACCCTGTCCGAAAATAAAAAAAGAGGTTGGGAATATAACTCAGTGTAGAGCACCCTTGGGTTCCATCTCTCCCCCCAAAATTACCCAGTCAGATTCCCAGTCTAATGAATTGGGCTTTAATATGACACACATGTACTATGTTTTAATAACAATGTATTCACCAGGGTCACAAAGATAAAAAGGCAGATGTTCATAGAATGAGTCAAAAAAGAAAGTGGATAGTGACAGTGCAATGTGATCAGTCTGTGAGCTAAATAATTTTGTTTATGTATAGTAGGATTGCCATAATGTTTCCCAGAAAGGGAACAGCTAAACTGAATCTTACTATTGGCACCTGTTAAGGGATGTTAATGTCGCCAAAGTCTGCTTCCATTTTGAAAGTGCTCCTGTGGGCCTTTGTCACAGTCCTCAAAGTCCCAGTGGAGAATCTGTGGTTCACAGTTAGTGATTTAGAACTACTAAAAAGAATCAAACTCCTGTTAGAAAACCAGGGGAGACATGTCAGTGACAATAACACTCAAAACTAGATTGTTTTGTGTTAGTGAGAGTTTAGCTCTGTAGTTTGATTTCATTTAAATTTAAGTTACATTAAGCACAGGTAAAATAGCCTCTGTCAGACCCTATTGATGAAATGAAATCATGGTTTTAAACCACTTAACACAGTGCTGATATATACTTAGTACTGTCAGTTACATTTATTAATAAATCTTACCAGAATTGTGCTTAAAATTCCAAAAATGACACCGGTTTTTTTTTTTTAAATTTATGCTTAAGACTGTTGGGAAAGTGCTCTATTTAAGTTTATGTAGACCTAAAATAATATTTCCAATAGTTACCATAAATTTAAATACATATGCAGAAAGTGAGAATTAAGAAAATTCTCGTTTTGGTAAATAGATATTCAAATAGTGTTTTTCTAAGAAATCCACAGAATTTATCTAGATTTTTTTGGGTATGTGATATAAGGATAGTTAGTAGTTTGATTGTTTATATACAGTTTCTCCAGTATTTGGAAACCTAGATATTTTGTGTGCATCTCTGTCTCAATTATGTGTTTAGACTGAGAAGTTTTTGATAAAGGAATATTTTGTTTCATTGATAATTTTAGATTGACTACTTTATGTTGAAGAAATGTCAATACAGTTGCCCAGTTTTTTTCCCTTTTTAGGGGTTTAACTTCACATTTTTTTAGTGGAGGCATATTGAGGCTCAAACTTAATCATAATGAAGTTGTGATTCCTGACTTCAAGAAAATAAAATTTGGGAGGAAAAGGGTTAATGTAGGGTATTATAAGGATAATATTTCACACATAATAAAAATATGAAAGTAAATACGCATTAATGACAATATTGCATTGGAATTCTACAACTTTTCAAAAAGCAAGGGGACAGTGGCAATCACAGGGGAGGGGAAACAAGAAGCCAACCCCTTCCTGTGAGCTGACCATTGTGGGAGGGGACAAGCAACCCACTGATCTGGAGAAACACAGGCTGGAATGATAACTACTGAGGTTGGAAAAAAAAACTTAATGCTTGTAGTGTTTAGTGTATGATTGACTTTACAGGCCTCCGGCTGGTGGTCTGAGCATTTATTTGGAGGATAACAATATGCAGTGTAGCAACTATGGGGGATTTCTCTCTGAAGGTGGTAGCCATTGTTAATTCCCTATTATCTTGTTTTAAAGTCCTATATTGTTTTCATTGTCTTGTTTTGCTTAGTTTTGTTTGATTTTATTGTATCTGATGGCATAGGCAGCTATTTTAATGATAACAGATATATTATGGTAGCCAGTGTTGATTTCCTATTATCTTGTTTTGAGGTCCTGTGTTGCTTTGATTGTCTTGTTTTGATTGGTTTTATTCTGTTCTGTTTTGTTTGATTTTATTATGTCTGTTGGTATGGGCAGCTATTTTGAAGATAATAGGAAGCATTATGGTAGCCATTGTTGATATTCTATTATGTTGTTTTGAAATCCTGTATCACTTTCACTGTTTTGTTTTAGTTGATTTTATTCTGTTTGGTTTTATTCTTTCTAAAGTAAAAAAGGAAAATCAAAGAGAATTTTTGTGAATGCCTTACCAGAAGGAGTGATTTTAAATAATCATCTACATTTTGTGACATCTCAGTTTTGATATTGCATTAGATTATAATCTTCTGTCAGTCTTGAAGTGACTCACTGTTCAAGTTGGGCACACTGGTTTGAAAGATCTCTTCAGTTATAAGCCATAAAAATGCTGTGGTAGTTTTGGGTTTTGGTTAAAAATAGCATGTTCTGATTTCTGTATAGGTGTTTACATTTATTCAGTGTTGGTATTACCTTTATTTCTAGCAAATATTTCCTAAGGGTATTTTTGTCTTTTTTGTATTATAAAATACAGAAAAACAAAATTGAGGATATAAAAATCATACTCAATTTAAAGCATTAAACAAGGTGTTTGTTAGAGAAAGTAATGGCGAAGTTGTCTTTTCTCTTTTGTACTTCTCGTAGAACCCTGAGATTAAATAAAATTGTTGCTGTTTTCATCATCTTAAAGTTCATACTTAGATCTTACATGGATAAAAATGTTTTTCAAATTTAGATAGGTAATAAAAATTAAAAACAGTAGCTAACACACTTGTAATACTTCACAGATTTTTATGTATACAGGATATCCTTTCGTTTCCTTTTCAAGTTTGGTGGGTTTTTTTTTTTTTTTTTTTTTTCAATATAAGTACATGTGCACATGAGCTGTTAATTCATTTTCTTTGCTGCCTAGCCTAACCCTGGGATTAGTGGGTCACCGAACCCCTGGTCATTATGGTCTCGGAGGTTCTGGCAGCTGCTTGGGTGTATGTGCTATGTTCTCTTTTTGCTCCCATAATCAGTGTTGGGCATCTGAACCAATCCTTAGGTTTTCTCTTCACCCCTTGTGGAATGTTTCTGAGTTTCCACCATTTGCTGTGAAGTTTAGTGCACGAGTCTGACTGGTGTCAGGTCAGCTTCTTGGACTACTTTTTGACCATTTTAGGATTCATGAAATGTCCCAGAAAGGCCATCGTGCAGAGGAGGAGATGTGGGCCGCCTCCACTGGGATGCTGAGGAAGGCTGTGCTTTGCATCCTCTCCATCTTCTGAAGGTGTTCTGTGATCTAAGGGAGCTTTGTAGACTTGTCCTTGTTGCACCTTTTGAGCAGCACTGCTAAGGTGTTAGTTGGGTTTTAGATTCCATGTTCTTATCTGCATTCTCAAAGGAAACATCTTGATTTTGAAATTAACTTTCATAAACATTGGACTCGTGATATTTTAGAGTTATTTTGTATGATATTCATTGCATCTTGGAAGAGAAAATTAACAAAAAGAAACTATCCCTTCATTCTGATGTTAATAGAAAAAACACTGCAGTTAGAACTCTACCATTTATCTTTTTTTTTTTTTTTTTTTTTTTTTTTTTTTTTTTTTTTTTTTTTTTTTTTTTTTTTTTTTTTGCGGCACCGGGCATTGAACTCACAACCTCGTGCCTGCCAGAGCAGGTGCTTAAGGCACTGAGCCAAACTCCCGGCCCTGGTTTTTTGAGGCAGGGTCGCACTATGTAGCCCAGGCCGGGCTTGCATTCGAGTTGTGGCCCAAGCCGGCCTCGAACTCACAACGCTCCGCCTACCTCAGCCTCCCGAGTGCTGGGATTAAAGGTGTGCGCCACCATGCCCGGCTTCTATCATTTATCTTGAAACCTGGTATTGTGCTGCCTCTAGCTTTGTTCTCTGTGCTCATGATTTCTTTAGCTATTCAGGATCTTTTGTGCTTCCATATGAATTTTACTACTGTTTAGTTCTGTGAATAATGTCGTTGGTTTTTAGATGGCAATTTCATTGGCTCCATACATCACTTTGAGTAGTTTGGCCGTTTAAAAATTTTTATTAGTCAATGTTTACAGTGCAGTTTGATTACATCTATTGTTGGAAGTCGGTCTGTCCATCACATATCTCAATTCTTTTCCTGTCCAGGATATTTTAGCAACGTTAATTTTTCTGATCCATGAATTTGGGAAGGTCTTTCCATCTTTTAGTGATTTCAGCTTTTTTCATTAGAGTTTTATAATTCTTATCATAGAGGTCTTTTACTTCCTTAATTAAGCTTATTCCTAGGAATTTTATTACTACTACTGCTATTTTTTGTTGCTACTGTGAATGAAGATTGTTTTCATAATTTGTTTCTCAGCAAAGTTATTGTTGGTACTATATATGGAAAAGCTGTTGATTTTGTATATTGATTTTCATATATTATGTTCTAATAGTTGTTTGGTGGAATCTTTAGGTTTTTCTGTATAGAAAATCATATCTATCTGCAAACAGAGATTTTGGCTTGTTCCTCCTCTGTTTGTTTGCTTTTCTTTTCTTCTCTTCCCAAATGTTTCTGGCTAGAGTTTCCACTATATTGAATAAGAATGGTGAGAGTGAACACCCTTGTCTTGTTCCTGATCTTAGAGGAAATACTTGCAGCTTTATCTTACCCTGTTTCACATGCACTAATTTTAACTGAACTGATTTCATCTATAGGGAATTTGGGGACTTAGCAATCTGTGAATATCCATATGTCATTTAACTGGAGAGGGCAAAAAGCTTTCTGTGAGAGGGGAAATGCATATGAAAACTAAGGAAAACTTTTTTTAATTTGTTGTTCTAATGAGAAAAAATTTAAGACAACACAAAGTGTTACTTAATATTTTAACTAGCATTCAAAAGTTCTGTTTGCATCCAGTGTGGGTCGACTCCTAGAGAATTGGTCAAAAATGATTTTTTCTATTAACTCCAGGGATAATAATAACATCTTTGTAGTTAATGCAGTTATTGCAGTATATCTCTTAAGAAGGTAAATTTCCTACTAAGATGTCTACCAAGAGTTGTTCTCCAAATCATAGCCTTTCTTAAATCAAAGTGAGGCAACGATTAGTTTTCTGTGTTGAAAGGAAGGAGTGGGAAGTATCAAAGCAAGCTCCAGGGATCCGATTTCATGTGGAACCATTCCTGTCTCCTGGGGCTGTGCCCAAGAGATCTATTTTGAGCTGCCAGACTATAAAGTCAGTACTTTTATTTATCATCATCTTTATATACAGTACTCTCTTGAACCTTAACTTTTAGAGTTATAAGCTGTGCAAGCAGTTTATCCTTCTTGACTTTTAACACTTCTAATATACTTTGGCTCAGTCCTTGAAATAATAGGATGAATGTTATTTAGATGTTTAAAGTGTGTTATAAAACTTGTGAGGATATGATCTGATGAACACCCACAGTACAGAACTACTTAAGCCAACTTCTTACTGTTTCATACGAGGAAAGTAAAGTCTAGAAACATGAACCAATTTGCTATTGGCAGAGCCCAAAGTAGATCCTGCTCTCCCACCTCAAGCCCGTGGTTTTTCTCCACTTTATCATAAATTATCTCCTTACTTGGATGTTTATACTGGTCCTGGAGAGCGCTCTTTCTCTTTTCTCATTTGTTTCAAACAAGATTTTGCTACATAGTTTTTTTTTTAGTTTGTGTTGTTATAAATTGTGGTCTTTTGAAATTCTTTTAAAAACTCAGAGCTCCTATAGTAAATTGTAATCAACTTCGAGATAGGTGCTAAACATATAATTTTTTTTCAGTACTACTATGCAGTGTTTTAAATTATTCTTTTTCAATAATAGCACTCAGTAAATATTTATTAAATGAGGGAGTCATTCTGTTTTGGGATGATGCTCCATCCAGTGCCAAATGTACTTGGTTGTTGGCCCGCACTAATAATATTTATTGGTTTTGCTTATAAATTTAATTTTCTACCTTCTGCATTATTTAAATATATCTAGAATTTTTATTTTCGAGAGGTTTTCTTTTTGGTCTCATGTAATAGCATAGCTGTTTCTGAAAATATTCATATAAAAGAGTAGTGGATTTAAAGTTAGCCCAAATTTACATCACTTATTTGGGCTTAATTTTCACTCTTCCCACCTCGCTTCACCCTGGTACCACACGTTGTGTTAATTGGAGGAAATCTGTGCTGAGCACAACAAAATCCTTACTCTCACAGAAGTAGTATTCAATTCATCACACCTCATAAGTAGAGTATCTGTCTTCTTTCTTATAAAACGTGTTACATAAATGATGATAATATATAAGGTCGTTGGAGAAAGAGAAACAAGCTAGGGACCAAAGAGAGTGTTGGGAGTTGCTGTTTGAGACAGAATAGTCAGAACAGGTGTCTCTCAGTAGGTGCCAGTGGAACACAGTCCCAAAGGGAGTAGTGGGGAGGTTGTGTGTGCAATATGTGGATGTCTCAGGGACAGAAGGAAATGTGTGTTATTACAGCTTCATTCATAAGTCAAACCTGCAAACCACCCAGATCTCCATCAACTGTTGAATGAATAAGCAACCTGTGATACATTCATACAGTGGAATGCTATGGTGGTCGCAATAAAAGGTAGCACATGCATCAGTATATCTCAAATGCATTATGTTACATGAAAAAAATCCAAATTAAAAAGACTAGATCTTTCTGTTTCTTAATTCTGACATTCTAGAAGAGGCAAAACTGTTGTAATAGAGAACAGATCAGTGATTGTCAGGTGTGGGGGGCCAAGGACAGGGAATTGACTAGAAACTTTTCTAATTCATGAAATTGTTATCTTGATTGTGGTAGTATTTATATGTCTATTCATTTGTCAAAAAAAAAGTATACCTCAAAAGGGTTGAACTTCACTGTATGGTAAGTCCGACTTTAAAAAATTCTTTGTAAATATCTTAGTATAAAGTATCCCCAAGGCCCATTGAAATGTGCCGTTTTTATGCCTTGATTTGAGACACTAGGGCTAAATAAATTCTCACAGACAGGATAGGAGCAGTTTCAGCTATAAATAAGTGCATCCAAGCATGAATTGTGGGAGCTCTAGAGAAACATTTCCTTGCATTCCATAAAAATATTTTGTACACCATGATCAAAGATGCAGTTTCATATGATGTGAGAGATGAACCTTAACTTTGCTAGCGTTGGATCCAAAACTCGAGTGAATCAGTGTTTATCTCAATGTTTTCATCATTCTATAAATTTTTCTTAATTTGGTAAGAAAGGAAAAACTAACCAAAATCATAAACATTGAATTTGTTCTAGAATTTTTCATTAAATACTACAATCCCTAAGGACCTAAATGCCGAAGCTCACCAAAAGATGCAGACGAGTAAGATTTTTAAAATTACAAGATGGTTGATACAGCACATGAGCTAAGACAGAAAAAGTTAAGAAGAAATACATACTATGCTCCCATTCCTTGTTTTTAAAATTGACCATACTACCAAAATTTACTCTTACAAAGTAAACAGGATCTCTTCCCAGGTCTCAAATAAGGTTATGAGTTCTAACAGCTTTCCAGGAAAGACAGAGGCTACATTATCATTTAGTAAGCCCTTTTAGAGCCATGGAGTCAGGTCGAAAGTTCTAAAACAAATTCCAGGAGAGCATTAATCTTTATGAACCTGAAGTAGACATTGTTGGTTGCCATTCTCCCTCTTCTGTTTGTTCTTGTCAGGCATTAGGTTAAAGTGTAAAGAAAATGCTGACTTTGGCTGGGTTTTAACAGTACCAGTAACTATCCATTCATAGCACTTAACTCATTTGGAAAATTCTGGGGTCTGGCTTCTCAGAGATCCTAATATGCTCCTAGCAATTCGAATTTGAGGCCTTTTGAAAATACTCCGTTTTATTATCTTATTAGGTAAATACCCAGGAGTGGGACTTCCAGGTTGCATAATCTGTGTTTAACTGTATAAGAAACTACCCAAGGATTTTCCAAAGTGGTCATGCAGCGTGCTTCTCCTCTAACAGTAAAGCAGAGCTCTACTTACTTTGCATTTTCCCTAGTGCTTGCTGTTGTCAGCCTTTAACATTTTAGTTACTCCAGCTGGTGTATTATGGTATGAAAGTGTGGTCTTAATAATTAATGATATTGAGTATCATATTAGTCATTCAGATACCTTCTTTGTTGAAATATGTTTATATCCTCTGCTCAGGTTTTATTTTTGGATGTGGGGTTTTTTGGTCATCCTAATGAGCAGTGGGGTTTTTCTGTGTATCCTTGACATACACAGAAACAGTATTTCCTTCTAATATGTGGTGTATTTCTTCTCAATCTGACATGATAATTTTATACAAATGAGACTGTTGTCACAGAGGTCTTCTATTCTTCGTTCTCTTTTTATTTCCTTTGTGTTTCAGTTCACCTGACTTGGAAGTTTGTTGATACTTTCCCTAGCTGATAAGGCCATCTAAGGAATTCTCAGATTATTTTTTTATTTCTAGAACTTTTATTTAAATTATTTTAGAGTAGGGGCTATGGTGTATCTCTGCTGTAGCCCCTCCTCTTTTTAGATTCTGCATATTTTCACTAGCATCATTAGCATATTAATATTAATTATTTTAAAGTCCATGTGTAATGTTTCCAACATTGGCAACTTCTCTGATACAGATAATGATGTGTGTTGTCAAACTGCTTTTTGGTGATTTTTTTTTTTTTTTTGTGGCACCAGGGATTGAGCTCACAGCTTCGCGCCTGCCAGGCAGGTGCTTAAGCCACTAAGCCAAACCCTTGGCCTTACTTTTTTTTTTTAATTGAGTACTCAGTATTGTTTGTGGAATTGCAGCATAGAGTGGACTAAATTCTATTTCCTCCTGGAAATAGGTACCCTTTGCTAAGTGAGAGATCTTGAATAAGTCAGTACTTGAGCCTGGTGGGACTTTTGTTGCTGCAGTGATCTTTCTTGAAGTAGACTTCAGTTTTCTCTGGTGGAAATGGTCACGACCTGGTGCTTACTGTGGGGTCTGTGTTGCTGGGGTGTTTTCTCATTCTGCTCAAGTCTGGGCCCAAGAATATTTCCTGCTTCTTCTGTGGCTTAAACATATCCTTAATAGGACGAGAGAATAGTCTAGCGAGGAGGACGAGTTTCATATGTGTGCCACAGAGACTCATGTCTATCTTTAAAGTTTTGTTAAAATTTTAGGTTTTTCTTCTACCCATTTTTATGGTGGTCACTTCTTTCTCTGTTACTCCATAAGTGGTGATACAGTTTATATATTCATTCTCTCTTGAGAGGTTTTAATAATTCCTTGAAATTTGTTTATTTGGTGTCGTGTAACTGTAGTTCTTTAATGGGCAGTAGAAGAGTTACAGCCAGATTTTCTGGATGATTGTCATTTGTTCATGTATTTTAGGGATAGGGCCTAACTATGTTTCCTAAACTGACCCCAAACTCCTGGCCTCAATCAGTCCTCCTGCTTCAGGCTCCCAACTGCTCTGGCTCTGGATTTTTCTCATTGTAAAGATGGCAGTGTGTGTGTGTGTGTGTGTGTGTGTGTGAGAATGTGAGTGTGAGTGTGTGACTTCTGCATCCTGAAGAACTTCCAAAAAATTTATAGTTTTTAAAATAATGAATTTAAAAATTTTAAAATATGAAAAAACTTGGGTAAATTTTTATAAAATAAGAATCCACAAAGAAATACCTGTTTATAGTAGACTTTTGGATTGGCATACAGGTTCATTTCCTCTGACATTAGGGGATCTTTAGTGAAAAGTTTGAGAAGTGTTGAGTCTTATGCTTAGCCAAACACCAAAAGGCAGGGAAATCCACTTAACACAGTGGCAGTCATCAGTGAGACTGGCCCTGCAGGTGGGGAGCTCAGACTCACTCAAGCACTCCATCCCCAGCTGTATAGAAGCTGGCAAGGCTGAGTTGGTGTTGCTTCTTACGTTTTGTGGTTGTTAGGTCCTATAAAGTTGCTACTGAACACTGAACCCACACACATACCTCGGATAAACTGCAACCTTAAATCCTGAAAGCAACTCATTTTGATAGATTGTGTTTTCCTTACTTAACAAAAGAGAAACTGAAATTCAGAGTGATAAATGACTTTCTGAGGCTACACCAGGGAGAGATCCCAGAATTGGGGTTTAGGCTCCATCCTGCTGCCTCTGACCTGGAGCTACTTTTACATTGCACTGTCTGCTTTACCCGCTTCTTCTGGCCACCTCCTTGTGGGCTTAGTAAAGGAGGCAAAGGGTCTCCTTGTTAGATCTCAACTGGGAGTATGCGTGTATGCAGCCCAGATTTCTCACTATTCTGCATGTGTCCATAATAATCATAGGAGCTTGGAAGATGTGAATAGTGAAGTTGCAAGTAAATTTTAGTGAGTGTGCAGACACACAGGATGAGGTTGCAGAGAATGAGGATCATCTCCTCAATAGTTAGGGTGTGTGTGTGATAGAGTTTTAGCTAAAGAGAAATAATTAAACATCTGCCGAAAGATTTTACTCTCTTCATAAAAATCACAAGTGACTGGTGCTGCATCTCCCTTCCTTCTGATGTAATGTTGATTGGCGTTAGAAAGTGTGGCAGTGATTCACTAACTGCAAGCCTGAGGATGGAAAGTCAGGAGTAAGGTAGAAGAACGTGGTCCTTTGTTGTGCTCTGCGGCAGCTAATCTATTTTAGCAGTGATTTTAGCTGAGAAAATAATCTCCCTCACATTTAAACCATTGTTTAAGCTGTCTGTTATTTTTAACAGAATGCCTTTTTAATTGATACAGCTAATTACTCTGTATTTTTGTAGGATCTTTTTGAAAGGGAAAGTTAACTTACTTAATAGCAGTCAATTGTGCTTACCACTATGTCTGTATTATGACATTATGTAGTCAAATTTTTGAGACAGGCTTTCACTATGCAGTTCAGGCTAGCCTTGAACTCTAGGGATCCTCTTGCCTCAGCCTCGCAGGTCCTGGAATTACAGGTATGCACCACCATGCCTGGCCATAGAACTTTATTTTAACTGGCTCTCTTCATGCCAGATTTAGTTCACATCTGCTAAGTAACGTGCAGCTTTTACTTTTTTTCTGATCATCACAAATAATAGTGTAATTAGTAGCAAAATGATTTATAGCAATTTGAGCTTTGACTTTGGTGGCATATTTCTGTGGGTGATTAGTAATTTAGTGCAAAGCTTATTAAGTTGTGTCCACTTATGCCTATAGTTTACCTGTAGGAACTGGTCCTCAAAAGATCTGTGTTGCTGACTATTTTAGACCTATCATCTCCCCAGTTCTGCCCCAGTGTACTGTATGTATTCTTTCATTTCGTAGGTCATAAAAAGATTATTCCTGTACTCTATTTTCAAGTAGGTATTAAAACAAAATAAGTGTAAGTTCATATTCTAAAGATTACCAACTATGAAGATAGTCTTTGGAATATACCACATTCTTTCACTCCTTGGCTAGTCAGATGATTTATATTTAAATGAAATCTCTCCTTTTACCTGACATCAGTTACTCTTAGTTTTCATTGATTATACACAGTTCATTATTCATGAACTGCATATTACCTATCACTATAAGCACGTATTGTGATTTCTGAAGAATGAGCCTCAAGACACTTGGAGTCCACTGCTGGCTCTATCTGTCCCTTGAACTACCTTGGCAGAACGTCAGATAAGGCTGTAACTAGCTCAGTGTCAGGAACCTCAAGGTGCTTGATCTTTATATCTTCACCCCCTACCACAGGGCTTTATAATAGAAAGATTCATACTTATTTCTTAAGTCTAATTAATTTGGATATTCTTTTCTGTTTTTTAAATGAGTCATTAACTTAGAGTCAGGTTATATACTAGGAGATAATTCTGGCAGCTCTGATTTCTACAGCTGTGGTCAGAGGTGCTACTTATTGCTATGGATAGGGTTGGCAAAAAGTAAAAAATATCCATGGCCTTTAAATGCTAGCTCTGGCATTGTCTTTGTTCCATGTTTTTGTTTTTTGTTTTTTCCTTTTGAACATGTTCTGAAGACTTGCGTACATTCCTGTAACACTCTACTGTGGTTGTTATGAAGTCTTTATAGCAGTAACAATTGCATAGATATTTTTGACACACACCTTCATGAATTTTGTAATGCAGCAACATTGATGGACACTCAGGAGAGTTGAGAGGTGTATTTTTTCCCATTTCGATTTGAGCCCATTTGCTCTCTTATTTCTTTGTGCTCACAACCCAACTTTTCCCTACTGAGGAGAACCCTACTGACTAACTGGGACTGTCTACCTCAGTGTAGTTGCTAGTGGATGTCTGTTGTTTTCATTATTAGCTACATATTTCTAGTAACAAGTGCTAATAGAATTTACTTGTATCAGGATATGAACTCAAATTGAGCTCCTTTATGGTATGAAACAGGTGATGGTGCACAGTGGAAATACTTCTGGAATTTATTCATGTACCATGACAACAATAATCATACAAGATAGTGACTATTAACCAGTAAATACATAGGACTAACCTCATACTCAAGGTGCCCCCTATCCATTCTGCCCTTACCAAGATTGCAAAAATACATGTTCTAGAAAAGTATTCTCCTTCATAGAGTTCAGGTATTCATAGAAGGTTGTAGTCAATTCTGATAATGATCTAGAGTAGAGATGCTCATTCTTCATTAGTATCACCTTTTTAGCTTTAAAAAAATACTGATGCCCAAGTTCCTACCCAGACCTGTTGAATTCTATTATCTTTGGGTTAGGGTTTTGCTGTTGGTGTGTTTTTCAAATCTATTGGTGATTTTATGTGCAACTGAGGTTGAGAATAACTGATACAGAATTAAGGGTTGGTGTCTTAAAAGTGAAAAGATAAATAATACCATTTTTTGGAAATGTTTAAAAAGTTATTGCCTTTTAAAATAGCATGACACTTAGAAGTATTGAAATTGATGTCTTAATTACATATTGGTTGCAAAGCCTCTTAATTACGTATTGGTTGCAATTATGACATTATTGAAACTTCTTTCTAGAATGATTTGTGTATAAACATAATAGGATTGAGTAATTTTGAAGTTTAAAAAAAAAAGGTTTCATCAGTGTTTTTAACAAAAAATAATCACATTTTTGCCAGATGATTGCATTTTTAAGAGAACTGTTGGAAATGGTAGTCTTTTAGCTGATTAGTGTTCTCATCTAATGAGCAGAGGATCAAATATGATGTAGCATTATTGTACATGTTTCTTGATTTTTAGATTTCTAGATTGAGATTCTCATTTTTTCACAAGAACTGTAGAAATGATGGCATTAATAAATCATGAAATTACTTCTTTTTACTTCTTATTGAAAAATTTAAAAGTATTTTTATAAGTTATTCTAAATTATTTGGATTAGAAGTGAAACTTCTTATCATTCTAAAATAAGTAGTTTCAGAAAAAGCCAAGGCTTTTTATATATTGTGTATTAATTGCTGCACACCTTTTTATAATTACTGCCACTGAATTGAAGCATTAAAGAAAACTTTTTGTGCTAATGAAATTGTTTTAATATTCTGTTTTCTTTGGGTTGGCAAATAAATATTGCAAAGGTGATATTAATGTAAACATATTATAACTAAAGGTCCCAGAAACTTTTTGCAATCATACTTACCAGATGAGTACTAGAACAGACTACAAAGAAGAGAGGAGGATGGAATTTTGAACCACGTGCTGGTCATTGCATTGATGCCCTTAAACCTGATGGCAGGGTTATCCTAACAAGTGTTTACATTGAGCCTCCTGACCATCCTAGAACTCAGGAACGATGTAGCAGTTTTGTTAGTTAAAAGCACTATACAAATGTTGAGGATATCTGTGTGACGTTAGGGGATTGAAAGGGTTTTGTCATCCTGTGATAAGAACAGAACCAGATGGCTGTACTCTGTGGCTTAGGATGTGGGTTTCGATGGTTCTGCCAGTTATAAGTACTGAGGGAAACAAGTTATGTATGCAAAATGACCTGTATTTCTCAGCTCTCTGAAGCTTGGTAGCATATTGGTCATAGAATTTTGGCCAGTTTTTTGTTCCCAGGTTTTTTTTTTTTTTTAATTCCTGTGTGTATAGATGAGTCATGCTGTGAGGACTTAGATGAAAGTCATGAGTTCGACTTTATTCTTATTGAATGTGAATAAATTCAAAAGTCAGTTGGACTTTTTGCCATGAAATATTTTTAGGATGCGAATTTGCCCCTTTGCAGGTAGGTTGGCCTGACCTGTGTATCAGATGAATGACATTTCTATACGTGCTTCAATTGAGGTCCATTATCCCGGAAGGTTTATGCCCTGACTCCTAGGGTTTCTCCTCAGCACAGTGACCTGAAATCTCAACCTTACACTTAGTCCTTTCATTGTTTTTTGTGATTCATTAAAGAACAACATTCTCAGTTAATAAAATATAAGGCAAAATCTACTAAGTATTTCTGTGAGAAAATTTATAGTTTTTATGTAGAGGAACCAGTTTAATCACAGATTCTTAGCAGGTCAGTGAATCTGGTTGTTAAATGTCCACTTGTTCCACACTGATTTTGGTACTGCCCTTTTCAAACTTGCCAGTCTTCTTTTTAAGATGCCCAGAGTAGCCTCTAAACTACAGATCAAACTCTACCTTCTGTACAGGAAACCTGTATCTATTGTCTTTGTATCAGACCATCAGACGTAAGTTATTTTGCTTAATCCTAATATCAGTCTTGGAAGTTCTCTTTCATGTGTTTCATCAGTCAGTCATTTTTTCATGAAATCAACATACATTAAGCAGCATCTTCTAGTCACTTTGCTCTGTTATTCTCCCAAATCCTTGGTATATAGTAAATAATATTTGAATGAATGAATGAATGAATGATACATTTATCAAGAAACCTGTGTTTTAAATTAAGTACACAAAGCAAAAAGTATTGATCTTTAGGAATTTTCTTAACTTATAATTATTTCTAAGTTAACTAGAAAGTCCTCAAGTTACACTGAATGTGTCTTATTATTTTGAATAGTTTTATAATTTTTTTTGTTTGTTTGTTTTTGAGTCAGGACCTCACTATGTAGTTTGGGCTGGTCTTGAACTTACTGTGTATCCCTGGCTGGCCTCAAACTTATGGTGGTCCTTCAGCCTCAACCTCCAAAGTACTTGGATTACAGGTGTGCACTGCATGGCTGGCGATTTTTTAATTTCATCATATAAGAGACTGAGATTTTAAGCATTTAAAGTATTCTTATTTTAATATAGCCATTTCGGTAAGGGTAAAAACATTGGAAATTTGATTCCCTTTACCGCATTTGGGCTTTCTTATGAGAGTATATTACAATAAAATTCTAGTTGTTAAAAAAAACCAAAAGGAAACATGTCTTAAAAATCATTGGTCTAATCTCTTTTTTAAAAAATTAGTACTGAGATTTGAACTCTGAGCTTTTACAATGAGTTACATCCCCAACCCTTTTGAGGCTGTGTTTGAGCTTGTCAGCCTTCTATCTCAGCGTCACACAGTGCTGGGATTGCAGGCATGGCAAGTGAACTTTTAAAACCTATTTTAATTATGGACTTGAAAATTAAATAGTACAACACTTTGTGAAAGTTTAGTATTATCTTTTGATCTGTGTTTGGTAGCAGAAGTATGCAGTTGTTATCTATTTAATTTTTAATGCATCAAAATTGCTATGCATGAATGGGGATCTGGCCTGAAGTTTAAGGGAATAGAGATGGATACCAAAGGAAGGGAAGATGAGAAGTTTTATCCTGCTTTTCAGGGGCCTGTTGGGCATCTCAGGTGTAAGTCCCTGTTACATTTTCAGTAGGATGGCTAAGAAGGTCAGCCTGAAAGGCAGTAGTTGAGCAGAGATTTGAGTGAAGTTGTGCCCCAGTGTCTGGGGGAAAGAACAGTTCTGTCCTAAAGAATAGCAAATATAAACATCTTTAGATGGGAATGTATTTGTCTATTTGGGGAACAGCCTGAAGGCAGTTTGGTAAGAATAGAAAGAAAGTAGAAATGAAGACAAGGAAGTATGACATGGTCAGAAAATGTGATTTTATTTAAATGTATGTATTTTCTTAACTGGAGGGATTTGATGAGGAAGATATGATTACTCTTAAAAGTATTACATTAACTGCTATGTGGAGAAAAACTTCAGGTAGGACAAAGGTGAAAGTAGAGAACCAGATGGAGGGCTGCTGGAATAGACATAGTAGAAATGATGGTAGGTTGAAGTAGGAATTTAGTCTCCACTCAGGTTCTGGAAATATTCTGAGGGGGCGGCTGACAATATTTGACATATGTGGAACACAGAAATAGAGAAGTTAGAAATGATTTTAAGGCCTTTGTGCCAAAGTTGGGTAAATGATGGTGCCAGTAAGCTAGAAAGAAGAAACTGGGAAGACATTGCCACTATTATAGAAGAAAACCAGAAGAGGATTATATCTGGAAGAAGCTGAGGGTCTTTGTCCAGGGGCTAACTAGTTAGGATATTGATAAACAGTACTTTTCTACAAAAGAGAAAATTTTATATGAATTGATATTAATTTTAAAAACACATTGAATTGGAATACAGTTAAAATTATAAATTAGATTTATGGTTTAACTTTCACAATTATCTTCAAAATCTGCTACCCATTGTTTTAAATGTAACTAAAGTTAACTGCTAGCTTTCCTGTTATAAAGGCCTGACTTAAGCATTTCTTTGCCTAACTCCCAAAATCTAATATTCCAGTTTCTGTGTATTACTCTTAGTGTACACATGTATATGCCTATTATTAAACATTTCCAAAAGTGTATATGAGCAGTGTTAAATATAGATAATCAGAAAATGCTTTTGTCAGTATAAATGCTGTCAAATAGTAAATGGGCTCCTAGTTTGGTTTTACTTTGCTTTAAAGAGGATATTTAATAATAAATTTAAAATTAGTAAGTTAGAATAATTTTTCCCCTGCACTGAATTATAAACTCTAGATGAAAAATTAAGCTTTACATATAAGTCCAAAGATATATTAAAAGATTAGTTTGGGCTCATTTATTTTACTCTATGAATACCCACTTTGCACTTTTTAAATACTCTGTTCAGAAGTTCTTTTTTGTGTAAGTAGTGCTATGAGAAGATTAAGGTTGGAGAAATAAGTGTGAAATGTTTTTCTTTGGATTTCAGAAAGTTACTTTGCTGACTAATTAGAGTTACTTTGTTTGCTGACTAGTTACTTTTTGCTGAGTTCTTTGAAAACAGATTAAAGATCACAAGAGACTCTGAGTCTATATTTAATACTGACTGTTCAAAGAAAAATGTCTCATTTTGTCATCTTAATCAAAGTTTGATCAACAAACTCCAGGTATTTTATTAAAATATGTTTTTATGTATATTATATGACAGCTTTAGTAAAACAAAAATGTCAGAGTCATCATATGTTTAACTATACATTTGTATGTCTGTCTAAAGTTCAGTTAAGACTCGACAGAAATTTTTAGGGACCCATATGTGGAATGTTCTCTTTGTAATAAAAATGAGAACAAAATAAAATTTTGAACTTTTAATATTTAAAATGTATGATTTTTAACATATTCTAATTTTGTGTTTTGGTTAACAAGTACCCCCTGGAATCATAAAATAAGCTTAATTCTTAAAAAACTAATTATTTTAAAAAAACTTTAGTTATACATACTTAGCATCACTCTTAGGAGCTCTTAAAAAATCTGATGCCAACGTCTCAGATCCTCAGATTCTGATTCAGTTAGCCTGATCTAGAGCCCACACCTTTTTCCTTAGTTCTTCAGGGAGTTTTAACATTCAGTCAATGTGCTTCACTGTGTGAAAGCCATAATTTATAGAATCATGCTATGTAATAGATGTATAGTACCTGGAACTTTTTTCCACTTTTTTGTCCAGATTAACATTTTTCAGACATTGCTTAATATTAGCAATTGCTCGTTAGTTTACACTTGCTTTGGTTTCTGGTTTATAGTAGATGCAAAGACATGTATCTATTTTACATGATACAGCTTTTCACATGGATTTTACGTGACATAGTTTTTTTTCTACTTAAGCATCAGAGAGGTAATCTTAGAACCATTTTTGCAGCTGACATTTATTTTCTGTCAGATGATATTCCTTAGAAGACCCATGCTGATGGGAAAATTGTAGAGAAATCTTGAGGATTTTAGGAGTGGATTCTCTTTCCATTATTAACTTGTTGCTATAGACTGCATATGGTGGAAGCGAAATTTAAGTGTTACACAAATTTTCTACCTGAATTATTAAATTCTTGTCTTTTTTTAAATTTGGATTTTCCTTTTAACTGTAGTAGGTCACAGGTAGCTACAAAGTGGAATTTATGTGGCAGTAATTTGAGTGAAAAATGGCTGTGAATCCTACTTCCAGTATTGATAATGTTGATGTTTTGTAACTTGTGATATAGTTATTCTTCTGTGTAGGTAATTTTGTTCGTATCAATATATTTTTGTCACAGAGATATGCCTGCATTTTCAAGCCACAACTACTATATACCAATGTGGTTTAATGTCCCAGCAATCAATGTAAGTGAGAACTAGAGGTTTAAGATATTCAAAATGCATTGTGTGCTAAAACTTTGGAATACCTACATAAGATGGGAGTACATATAAATTAAAGTATGGGCTCTAAAATCAGGAAACCTGTGTACCTAAATTGTTAACATATCTAAGACATGTAAGTTATCCTGAAAATAAACATGCTTTACAAAATCTCACAATGAAAACCAAAGGATTTGGGGAAATGAGTGATGTATTTTGGGGACAGGGAAGTAAAAAGGACTAAGCTGTCATATGTACTTGTACTAATTCCCCATGATAAATGTATTCATTATTGTATCACAAATATGCACTAATAAGAATTTTAAAAACCCCAGACTTGTGATACATTTTTTAAAAAATTGACTATAAATGTTAATAAATAAATACTGTAAAACATTTGACATTTTGTGTTGAAAATAACCAGAATTATTCATATGTAAAAGTGGGTACAGGAAGAATTGCAGCTTGTGAATTGTGAAGTGATAGAAGACGGTTATTTAGACTCAAAGGGAAAGTATCAATAGCAATTGTGAATGGCGGTGAATTGGATTACCTGGTAGATGGGTAAAGGTGTTTTCTGGGTACTTCTGTGGTACTCCTTCCCAGTTGGTTCAATTTTCTGCATTTACCTCATGTCTCTTGTGGATAGATCACCCATAAGCAAATAGAAAATTAGAGTTAAGCTTACATTCTTCCCTGATGTATTAGTTTTGTTGGAATTTGCAATTACAAAATGAATTGTAGCATTAATTTTTTAACTTCTAGTGACATTTGGCACATTATTTAGCCTCTCAGAGCCTTGATTTTTTCATATATAAAATAGAGATAATACTATGGACTTTATGGAGATGGGGGAGTTAAGTGAATGTATACATGCAGGTTTAGAATAGAAGGTGATATATATTGGTTAAAAATGAAATTATTATCTCATCTGGAGAAATAAAAATGAAAAAAAAACATGTTTTGTCATTATTTCTCTGAATGTGTTACATATTATAGAACTAATTTTTTTTTTTTTTTTTTGGTACTCGGGGGTCAAACTCACAACCTCATGCCTGCCAGGCAGGTGCTTAGGCCACTGAGCTAATTCCCTGACCCTATTTTTTGAGACAGTGTCTCACTCTGCAGTTCAGGTTGTCCTTGAACTCACTTTGTAGCCCAGACCAGTCATGAACTCACAAGGCTCCTCCTGCCTTAGCCTCCCAAGTGCTGCGTTTAAAGGCATGCACCACCACACTCGGCAAACTAACTTTGTATAGTTCAATTCTCTGCAGTTCAGTTCATTGTTATCAGCAACACTGCCTTGCCTTTTACTTATGGACTGCATGATATAAAATTAACCTGTGATATGTGCTTATTTTTCCAGTGATACGTTTTGTTACTGAAGTGGCGTAATTATTTAACTGCTAGATGATACTATTTGTTTCATCTTCTTTCTTTTTCCTTTATTTCCGTGTTCCTTAATCTTTCATCTTTAGTATTACCATAATAGAATGAAATTTCCATCTTCTTAGCCCTAAGATGTGTATTGTCTTCTCCATTGCCCCAGCTCACTCATCCTCCATACCATTGCCAGAGTGGCAAAGCTATGGAGCCATTTCTTTGCTCAGAATTCCCTCCTCATCCCACCATTTCCTCCTAGACACCATGCACTGCAGCCATCTTGATTGATCAGATTCTGGAAATGTCTGAGCATAACTGTCTTGTCTAGTGCCACGCACCTTCTCAGGGTATGTACTACCTACGACAACACATGCACTCTATAGTAATTCTTTCCCACCTTTGTAGTTTCACTGAAGTGTAAGACCTTTGTGCAGAGAGATCTTGTGTTTTATCGTAGTTATCCCCTGATTGAGCATGTACTAGATGGTCAATGAAATATTATCAAAGGCAGAAAAGGAAAGGGGAGCAAAATGCAGATTAAAATTTTTTTTAAAAAAACGAGCACTTAGGACACATCTTAATGATTATTCACTTTAGTTTTTATCATTTGTTGTTTAAGATTTTAAAGTATTTAAAATGTCTCTGCAGAATAAGGTAGTGATTGAGAGCACAGTTTCTTAAACTAGACATAGACTGTCTTGGCTCAGCTGCTTACTACATTGATGAATTTAGACAATTTACCAAACCATGAGGCTTGTTGTGGTAATTAAATGAACTGTTACTGGCGAAGTGTTTAGAATGTTTCTGGCACATGGGCAGTACTCAATAAGTGTTAGAATTCTTGTTCTCAATTATTTATTGTCTTGGGTATAGATATCCCTGCTGAGCCAAATGAGCCTAATGGTATAACCTGCTTTAAATTTTAAGAACTTTTTCCTCCCTTAAGTCTAGAGCATCTTTCATCACATTTTCCCCCAGTTATTTATGATGTAATGCTTCTTTTCAACTGAGCAAAAACTCTGGACAGATTAAGGTATCAGTCAGTGATAAACTTTAATCAAGACTTAGTGCAGTTCATCCAGGTTTGGTGCTATAAAGGCAGATCAGCCTTTGTTTTAATCATTAAGGCATAACTACATTTGTGTTCTTGCTACTTGAGTAACATGTTAACCTGTTTAGCTCTTAATAGTTACTTAGCTATTAAACATGAGTAAAAAAAAATAACAAACATTTTAAAAATGTCAGAAACCAGTGCTGGGGATATAGCTCAGCAGCACAGTGCCTGCCTCGCAAGCACAAGGGACTGAGCTTAATTCCCAGTCCAAAAAAAAAAAAAGAAAAAAGAAACCTTGGTGAAGAGTAAGAACTGTTAAATGTAATAGAGGTTGCTTTATAAAATTAGAAAAAAATTATCCTGCATTTTCATTAAGTCATTTATATTTTTAAAGTATAATTTTCTTGAATAATAATGCTTTTTATTGTTGGATTTTACTTCTACCCTTATAAGAATAACATAGAGGCCTTCCTCTAAAGGATATGACTTTCACAACAGTTCAGTTAAAGGGAGTAGACTTTGCACTGTGTTTATGTGCTTTAATTAGGCAGTTTTTCTTTTGCAATGTATTAAGATAAAAATAGCACATATTTTCTGACCCTAGAATTCAAATTTTAGTGTTTCAGTAATAATCCTATTGACATTTTTTACTTAGTTCACTTTTCAGTTTTACTGAGGTATATTTTACATGGTATAAAATTCACTGTTGTGTTGATCCTTAGTAAATGCAACATCATGTAACTTATCACTTTAATCCAGGTTTAAAACACTGCTGTTAATTTGATCCTTTTGGACATTTCATATAAGTGGAATCACAAATCTACTTATCCACCTAGACTCTGTTATGTAATACTGCTTTTGGGGTTCATCTGTGTTGTATGTATCAATGTTTCCTTCAGTTTTTTTTTTATTTAAGAGCGAAAAAGACACATATAAGAAAGACAAAAAGCAAAAGAGACAAACAAATGACAACAGCGAATCCACAACAGTAACATTATAGGTTTACAAAACAAGATGATAGGAACTTGACAGTGGTTGCAATATTGTGTATCATTACCTTCAACACAGTTGTTTACATTAACAGATATAGACATACAAAATTGATCTAATCATATGAATATTAACCGATTTTTCTCAATAACTAATACATTCAGCAGTATAGTCTTTGTAGTTACCTTACATATACATATATATACAGATTTATGTCTTTTTCCTTTTCCCTTCCTTCTTTTCTCCTTTTCCCTTTCCTAATTACTTTTGCTCTTTCAGCAGTTTTTTACCCTTACACAGTATTTATTGTAGATTTTGGATCATATATACTTTTTAAGTTTCTTACACTAGGGAGACAATACGGTGTTTACACATGTGGGTTTGATTTATCTCACTTATGAGTAAGGTCTCAAGTCATGTCCGTTTACTTATAACAGTCTCAATGCTCCTTCATTTTTTTATTGCTAAATGATATTTCGTTGTGTGGGCACACCACATTTTGTCCATTTACAGTTGATGGATGTTGGGTACTGTTCACTTTCTAGTTTTTATCAGCAGTGCTGCTGTGAACATTACATATAAGTTTTTGTGTGGCTATATGTTTTCTTGGATGGATTCCTATGATTAGAATTGCTGGGTTACATGGTCAGTTTATGTGTAAGGTAAGAAAGTGCCCAACTGTTTTCCTTTTTTTTTTTGTACAAGGGATCGAACTCACAACCTCGCGCCTGCCAGGCAGGCACTTACACCACCGAACTAAATCTCCAGCCCTATTTTTTGAGAAAGGGTCTCACTATGCAGTTCAGGCTGGCCTTGAACTCACTTTGTAGCCCAGGCTGGTCTTGAACTCACAAAGATCCTCCTGCTTAAGCCTCCTGAGTGCTGGGGTTAAAGGCGTGTGTCACCACGCCCAGCTCCCCAACTGTTTTCCTAATTAGTTGTACTAGTTTTTACTAGCGTTAAATGACAGTTGTGATATATACCTACATACCTGCACCAAAGCTAGTTACCATCTCTATGATTATAGCCATGCAAGCATATATGGAGTTATATCTCATTGTGTTTGATTTACATTTTCTTAATGTATAACGATGTGAAAATTTTTCATTTGTATTATCCATTAGTGTGTTTTCATTGGACAAATGTCTATTCAAATCTTTGTCCATTTTTATATTGGGTTCATTTTATTCTTATTGAGTGTTGCATTTGTTTTTTTTTTCTTATATCGGAGTGTAAGTCTTACCATATATGTGATGTGCAAATATTTTCTTTGAGTTACATTCCTAATCCCATTTTTATTTTTGAGATGTGGTCTCCCTAATTTGCCCTGGCTGTGCTCAGACCTGGAATCCTTCTTGCTTGGCCTCTCAGAGTGCTAGGATTGCAGATGTGTCCCACCACTCCCCATTATAGTTACTACTTTAAAAAACATTACATTATCTGTATGTGTTATAATTGTTGGTTTTTATAACCTTAGGTCTTTTAAAGAATTTAAGAGAAGAAATATGAAAAAAAAATTTTAGAAGATCTTTTATTCTCATATTGATTTCTTTTGGTAAGGGAATACTGGTATTGTGAGTTGTGCCTGGGGCTTTCACACTGAGCTACATCTCCAGCTCTTTTTAACAGTTTTGTGTTTTGAGACAGGTCTCTCAAAGTTGCTAAGTTGCCTGTGTTGAACTCTTAACTTGCTGTGCTGCTGTCTCATATTTGGTAGAGTGGTGTACCATCACAAGGGCTCCCATATTTCCTTTTTTTTGGTACCAGGGATCAAACTCACAACCTCGCGCCTCACAGACAGGCGCTTAAGCCATTGAGCCAAACTCCTGGCCCTCCTATATTTACTTTTTAATGAACTTTTGTTTTTCTGGATTTGAGTTAACCCATGTCATTTCCTTTCAAATTGAAGTACTTAATCTTAGTATTTTTTATGAGGGAGATATATTAGCAATCTGTTTCTTGTTTTTGTTTATCTGAGAATGTCCTTCTTTTCCCTTCATCTTTAAAAATGGTTTATTAGATACAGACTCTGAGTTGAGATTTTTCCTTTTAGCAATTTGAACACATTCTATTGTCTCTTGGCCTTCATTTTTTTTTTTAAGAGTATATAACAGAATAAAAGCAATCAAAACAAGCCAGTGGAAGAGATACAGGACTTCAAAACATTATAAAATCAACAGTAGTTACCATCATGCCCCTTGATGTCTTCAAAATAGCTGCAGATAACTTCGGACATAGTATAAATCAAAGAGAACAGAATAGAATAGAAACAATAAAAACAAAACAATGAATATGATAAAGGACTTCAAAATAAGCCAATAGTAAATCCAAAATTGCTACCATATTATATCTTGCTATCCTTGAAATAACTTCTCCTGCCATGGGATGTAACATAATCAAAGAAAACAAAAGAGAATAAAACCCAACCCGACAAAACAATGGAAACGACACAGGACCTCAAAAGAAAACCATAGGAAATCAACATTGGTTGTAACCCTCAGAAGGAGACCCCCCTCAGATGACACATTGCTTAGTGATATCCTCTGAACCTACGATCAGACCACTGGCCCTAGACCTGCAATGTTAGTGAAACACCAAAGCATCGTAGGCATCCAGTTGCATTTCACCTCAGTAGCTATTATCACAGCTTGTGTTTCTCTGGTTAAGCTGGTCGCTTGGTGGGGGGGATGATGCAGGAAGTACCCCACCCCCCAAGCCTTCGTTGTTTTAAAAATGAGAAGTCATTTCATCTTATTGTGATTCCCTTCTTTGAGATGAATCATTTTTCTTTTGCTACTTTTAACATTTTCTCTTCAGCATATAGTCTATGCATGAGTGTTTTTGACTTTATGCCACCTTGTGTGTGTTGAGATTGAATGTTTAGATGAATGACGTTAATGAATGTGAGATATTTTCACTTGAGTACTTCTTATTTTAATTTTTTCTCCTCTTTTGATACTGTTATACATGTATGTATGTACTTGATGTTCTCAGAGGGTCTGATGGTTTCTTTTTAAAGTTATTCACCTCATTTTCAGAATTAATAATTTCTGCAGTTCTATGTGCAGATTCAGTGATTCTTTCTTTTGACAGATAAATTCTGCTGTCAAGAGGCCCTGAATTTTTCATTCCAGTTACTATGCTTTTTGTTTTTGGTTTTTGGTACCAGGAATCAAACTCACAACCTTGCACTTGCCAGACACGTGCTTGTGCTGCTGAGCTAAATCCCTGGCCCCAGTTACTACACTTTTGAACTCTAAAGTTTTTTCTTTTAGAAAAATAATGTCTATTCCACTCAGTAGATCATTATTGCCATTCTTTTTTAAAAGTTAGTTTCTTTAATTTTAAAAACGTTTTTAATAGCTGCTTAAAATCTTCATTGAATTCACTATATGGGGATATTCAGAGGTGATTGTGATTCCTTTTTTCCTAAATTACACTTTCTTGTTTTTTCTGTGTCTTATAGTTTTTCTTACTGAATTCTGGACTTTTCAGATAATATTTTGTTGCAGCTGTGCATTATTTTTCCCCCTTCATACATCCTCAGAGGGTTTTATTTGTTTGTTTTTTGTATTTGTTTGGGAGTTGTTTAGATGAAGCATATCATCCAGATGGTGCATCCCCTGATACCTCTGTAAAGTCTTTTTTTTGTTTGTTTGTTTGTTATTGTTTTGTTTTGTTTTTTGTCTCTTATTTTTCAGGTTGGCTTTCTAGGTATTTGCTCTGTTTCTGTATAACTTTAGGTTTAGTTAGTAACTGTCCAGACATTGTACTGAAATGATCTGAATCAGTATGGCTTCCTCTCTGCTCGTGCATCTGTGTGTGGTCGTGGATGCATTTGGTGTTTGTGCTGGGTGCAAGTTTTCATTGGTTTTTCTGTTCCACTAGGCTGTCTCGCAACCCTATGTGTGAGCTCAGGTTCTTCTTGCTGAGCACATGCCCATTCTACTTTGTTATGTGTGTTTCCCCTAGAGGGATGTTAGGCCATGTCTAACCCCATCTCCTGGAATTACTGTTCAGATCCAGAAGTCTAAGATCAGGGTGACAGCATGATAGGTTGTGAAGATCTGGTTTCTGGTTGTGGACTGCCAACCTTTCCTGTAACCTCACATAACAGAAGGGTCAAGAGAACTCTGGTTGTTTTCATGAGGACACAGCCCTCATGAATTAATTAACTTCCTAAGGCCTTCATTCCTAATTCCATCTTGTAGGGTAGGCATAGTTCAGCATATTAATTTAGGAGGATGCAAACATTTGGCCCTTGGCACTGCCTAAAAATGTTTCATTTTCTACATTAGTGCTGGCTTTGACCCTCTGTTCACATTACTCTTGTGTTAACACTTTAACTGATGGTTGATTAAATCAAATCAGCCCTTGTTTGGCAGCATTATAAACTTTGCAGGTATCATACCCAATCTTGGTCTGGTGAAATTATTGTACTCCGAGCTGTGAGTCTGATGCAGACTGAAAAGAAACCTCCACATAGACTTGTGTTCTGACCCACCATTCAGTGGTTTTGAGGGTTGACCATGTCTCAGTTTGCTGTAAGCCTACAGTTGGTTCTCTTGGGTGCTGAAATAGTTACTTTTTACACTGTGTGTTTAGTATTATATTTTGAGGGGAATGGCAGAGGATTTGTTGCCTTCCAATATAGCAGGAGTAGAAATGCCTTAGTATTTTAACTTAATATCTAATGCTATTTATTTTCAAACTTAAAGTATTCAAATATGAAAGAACTAGAAGCTCGGGTTTGCTTTACCTGTCACCAACATCCTGAATATTTTGTATTTGAAAGGACAGTTCCCCTGGGGAAGAAAAGGATTCCATTAATTCATATTCCGAAGCATGTTTTGATGATTAGACTACAGGGAAGTAAACATCTAGGCTAGCGATATGAACAAGCAGTGAAGAGTGTTAGCAAGAAGAAAAGAGCTTTGTGTAATATCCTTGAATACTCAGCTTTAGAACTTTGATATTGACTCTTCAATTTGAGTTTGTCCTGACAGATAAGGCAATTAAGAAGAATTGAGTAGAAAATAAGCAGGACAGAATTCTCAGATACTACTCTGCTCTTCTTCACTCCTTTATTATGCAGGTTGTATCTATTCATGGGAGGCAATATTTATACTGGTTAGAGTTCAGGATGTGGCCTCAGACCAAAATTTAATGGTTACTACCTTTGTATTCTTGGATAAATTAGGTGACCTAAATTGTCTTTTTTTGTAAAGAGATGATATCATTCAGTATCCTTTTTTGAGGATCACACTAGATTGTTTCTGTTGTTATAATGCTCTGAATTTCTAGACCAGCAATTGTCTACGGACCCAGTGTTGAACCTTTTTCACCATGAGAAAATAGAGCTAAAAGAGGCAATACTGTTTTGTGTTAGCCCATCTAATATATCAGAACTGATGAGAGGTTTATAGATAGGTAAGGAAATAAAACTTCCTACCCCTCAGTTTGAACTGTTCCCAGAGAATGCAGAGATCCCATCATAGGGTGAATTTGCAATTGCCATACTTAGTACAGGGAAAATAAATACAGCATGGTGCACCAGCTTGAAATGTCTGCTAATTACAATGAAATAATACTTAACAAAAAGTGTAATGTATTTTTATCCACACTTATTGGGAGTAATGTTTATTTTTTATACATAAGTAGATTACAGTAGTTAAAAGTAAGGCATTGACAGTATTGGAAATTTTTATTTTTACATTGATGTTTAGGTCTTTTTTACCAACCTTAAGTTATTTTTTTATGTATCCTCCACCAGTTGCTGGTCCACTTTATAGTACCACTACTTGAATAATACACTCTTTTCATCTTGATTTGAGGAGCCATGTATTTGGCTTGTATATCAGTGATTTTGTTGCTGTAGTGGATTGGTAACTGGTGGTCAACTTAAACACCAACTGAACTAAATCAGCATGGTGCTGAGCATGTATGGCCCACCTGAGGACTGTTGTCAGCTTAAAAAGGAGATCTGGAGAGGAAGAGCAGCGTTGTGAGTTCTCCTAAGTGAGGGTTGTTATTTGGAGCTGTTGGTTCTCCTGGAGGAGCTTGTCATACTGGCCTCCCTGATACAAATTCAGCTGTTATCATCAGAGGAGCTCGGGACCTTATTGCTGAGAATGGCTGTGCTTCACTTTGGAGTAGTTTTGGTGTTTACTCTGAGCATCACTTTCTGGCTGTGGAGGGGAAGGTGTGTGCTGTTTAACCTCCAGGAGAAGTTTTTTTTTTATTTTTATTTTTTTTAAAGATAGTAAATTCCAACAAAACAAAACAACAAAGTCAGTCAAAACAAAGCAGTAGAATTGGTACAGAACTTCAAAGCAGATACTAGGAAAACAATAGTTACAATACTTGTCATTCCATCAGGTATAGCAAAATCAAACCAAAAACAAAACAGAATAAAACCAGTCAAAACAGAATATTGGATAAAGCAAAAACAATTAATCAGAATAAAGCAAAACAGTGAGAACAATATTGTTCCAGGAGAAGTTTTGTAATGCTGGCTTCCTGATAGGAACTCAGCTGTTCTCTTCATCAGAGGAGCTCGGAACTTCGTTGTCACTGAGAAGAGGTGTGGGTACTTTTCAGGGGAGCCCTGGTCCTTATTTTGAGCATCACTTCTTGCCTCCAGTACAGAACCCTCAACCTGCTAACACAGATCCTTCACCCTGCTGGCACAGACTTTCTAACTTCCACTATTGACCTTTGGGCCTTTCCAGTGCAGATCTGTGAAATAGGCTTGCATGAGTCATTGTGGTTGGCTCTAGGATTTCAGATGAACTCATGCAGGTTATTGCCATGGGATCCAGGCCCTTGGCTGGATTTTCTAGGTCGTTAGTGTTGTGGAGAGATTCCTGCACTTTCTCTGTATTTGACTCCTTGGGTGACCATTATAAATAATACTATAAATTATATGTACTGTATTGTCTTATTCTCATTGCAAACCCTTGACTACAGCAGTGGCCATATTTTGTTTTGTTCATTTCTTAGGCAAATATGTGTTGAGCACTTACTCTGTATCAGGCAATATGTGACAAAGTGGGAATAACCATCAAGAGTGCTTTACATAGCTGGGCAAAGTGTCACATTGCCTGTAATCCCAGCATTCAGAAGGCTGAAGCAGGAAGATAGCTGCAAGTGCAAGGCCAACCTAGACAGCATACTGAGCTGAGGCCAGCTTTTAAGCTACATAGCAAGATTCTGTCTCCAAAAACAAAACAAAACAAACCCAACCCAACAAACTGACAAACCAACCCCAAAAAGCAACCTAGGAAAAGCTTTACATACCTTGTATAGTTTGGTTGCTAGTTAATATTCTGAATGAGATTTTTTTTCGTTTTTCAAATTCATTTTATTCACACATAAAAAAAAAAAAAGAAAAGAAGAAGAAAAAAAACAGCAAAATTTTAAAGTACATCAGTCAGGGGTAACAGTGGTACATACATTGTGCATTGTCATCCCCAAATCATTCACCCAGTGCAAAGGACATCTGCCTTCAATTGTATAATTTCTAGTTGGTTGTTATTATTATTATTATTATTGGTAATCGAACTTAGGACCTTGCACTTGCAAGGCAGGCACTGTGCCAATGAGCTATATCCCTGACTGTCCAGTTGGTTATTATTGGTAAGTAAGAAAGATGTGCTTTTTGGTGATTTACCTGGCTTCCTTCCTAATCTTGTTTTTAAAAATGTTACTAGTAATTCTGGTCATTAGACTCATTTTTTGTCTCTTAAGGTAGAAAAACTTACCATATGCATATATCGATTCATTCTTTTTAATTTTTGTCATCTTGTATTAATTAGGACTTCTGGCAGTGGTAGGAGTTAACAATATGAATTCATTACTCCTAATTTTAATGGAAATGTTCCTTTGTATTCGTTATTGAATACTGTGATAGCTGTGTGATTCTGATTATGTATTGAGTTATAGAAGATTTTTCTAAAATCTTGAGTGGATGTTGAATTTTATTATGTGTTTTTAACAGTATCTATGAAAATGATGTCAAACAAAGCCATCTATGCGCTAGACTTTCTATTTTACTTTTTAGTACAAACCTCAGCTTTCTACACTTTCCTCATTTCAGGTTGGTCCATATCATTGAATTCTGGCCATATTGTATGGGCAGAGGTGACCTAGACCACCTCCAGGCCTAACTCTCACAACACCCTCTGCCATTCTTTGTGTTCTCTTATGGCCTTTTGGGCTCTCAGGTTGGACTCCAGAGTTGCCTGTGGGTGTTCATGAGGGCTGGGCAGCTTTGCTAAATCTGGCAGAACTGCCCCACCTGGCTTGCCCCACCTGAAATATACATAAGGACCTTCCAGGATGCTTGCAGGCACTTTGGGCACTTCCGTTCCTGCTGTACTTACTACAGCCCTCATGCATTTGCTTTCTGAAGTAAAAAAAAGGGTTTTGCTATGACCACTGTTTCTTTTTGAATCTCTGTCACAGAGAAGAGTTTATTCCATTATTTAGAAGCTACTGAATTGTAAGATCTTTGTGGTTTTTAATCCATCTGGAGATTAACAATTTTACAATCCATATTGTGGCCATACAAGGTCTTAAATATTGGTTTATATTTCATTTTTCAGCAGTTTTCTTCCAAGCATAGGTACAACAATGAATTTCCAAGAATGTTTTAGAAAATAACATCTGTGTCACTTATGCTAAATATTTGGAAAGGCAGTTGACTTAAACCATCTAAAATATAATGTTTTGAGAAATAGGTATTTTTTTAAATAAAAATTAATGTTTTTCTCAGTATCATTTGTTCTCAGATAATGGGCATTTTTGTAATGGTGGAAGTTTGTTTTTATGGAGCCTTCTGCAAGTTCGAGAGTGGCTTGAACTTGGACAAATGGTTGGTTTTTTAAATGAGAAAACTATGGCTTAGGCAATCAAGAAGTAATTGTTACTCATTTTTAATAAAAACCAACTGAAAATAGTAGTAGAAAGACCATTTTCCTTGTTTTTTTTTTTTTTTTTTTTTTTTTTTTTTTTTTTTTTTTTTTTTGGTACTGGGGATCAAACTCACGACCTTGCGCTTGCCAGGCAGGCGATTATGCTGCTGAGCTAAATCTCTGAGCCCTTATTTTGATTCTTTTTTTTTTTTTTAAGACAAAAGGAGAACAAGAAATCAAAACATAACAATTTCACCCCAACCAACAAAACAGCAACAATCATCAGCATATTGGATATTCCCGAAAATTATTTAAGGCAAAAAATACAGACATGAAACATTAACTAATTGTTAACACAATGGTTTTCAAATGAACATTTCACATTAAAAATAAAATCTGAAGGTGACCCTAAAAAAATTACATTTTACTCAAAATTCTTTGTTCTGTGTCTCACCAAATTTTTTATATACATAGATTTTGTTTCAGATGACATGATACTTTACCCAGAGGATCCCAAGAACTCCACACCTGTCTATTTGTGACAGCAATGTATTGAGGTCTACCAATACAGTTGTATTAAGGCTTACTTGATTTTTCATGTCGATTAATAATTGTTTTATATAACTGGGTGGACTAGTATTTGTTGCATATTATCTCTTCATCTTAGATTATTCCCTTACCAATATATAATGACAAAGATGTCTTTCAAAATCAAAAACATAACAATTTCACCCCAACCAACAAGACATTGGATATTCCCGAAAATTATTTAAGACAAAAACTACAGACATGAAACATTATCTAATTGTTAACACAATTGTTTTCAAATGAACATTTCACATTAAAAATAAAATCTGAAGGTGACCCTAAAAAAATTATATTTTACTCAAAATTCTTTTTCTCTGTCACAACTAATTTTTTATGTACATAGATTTTGTTTCAGATGACATGATACTCTACCCAGAGGATCCCAAGAACTCCACACCTGATTTTTTGTGACAGCAATGTATTGAGGTCTCCCAATACAGTTGTATTAAGGCTTACTTGATTTTCCATGTCGATTAGTAATTGTATTATGTAAGTGGGTGGACTAGTGTTTGTTGTACTATTATCTCTTCCTCTTAAATTGTTCCCTTACCAATATATAATGACCTTCTTTGTCTCTCTTAATCAGTCTTAGCTTAAAATTAACTTTATTTGCAAATAGAATAGCCACCTCTGCTTTTTTCTGGACTCCTGTTGCATGGAGTATTGTTTTCCATCCTTTGACTTTCAGTCTGTGAGTATCTTTTTAAATTAAATGTATTTCTTGTATGCAGCATGTTGTTAGATACTGCTTCTTGATCCATCCTGCCAGTCTGTGTCTTTTGACTAATGAATTAAGACCATTAACATTGATGGTTGAAACGGATACATATTGACTTATCTTTATCATGTTATTTTCTTTTTTCCTGGTGGGTTCCTTCTGTTGGGGTTCGTAAAGCTGTAGTACTTATCATCCCTTTCTAAAATGTCCTTCAAAATATTTTGGAGTGCTGGTTTAGTGGTCATGAATTTCCTCAACTGTTCCTTATCATGAAAGTATTTTGTTTCTCCCTCTATTTTGAAAGATAGTTTTGCAGGATACATCAATCTGAGTTGAAACTTGTTTTCTTTTAGAACTTGGAGTACTTCACTCCAAGCTCTCCTTGACTTGAGAAGAGTTTGTGCTGAGAAGTCCACTGTAATTCTGATGGGCTTTCCTTTATAGGTGATTTGTTTCTTTTCCCTAACAGCTTTTAAAATTTTAATCTTGTGTTGAATTTCTGGAATCTTGACTGTGATATGCCTGGAAGTATTTTTTTTTATCATTGTTAATTGGGGTTCTATATGCCTCACTTATTTGTATGTCAAATTCTTTTTCTCTATCAGGAAAATTTTCTGACACGATGTCTGTAAGGATGTTTTTAATGTCATTTGTAGTATCTCCTGCTTGTTCACTGACTCCAGTTAATCTTAAGTTCTTTTTCTTTGTCTCGTCAAGCAACTGCTGGATTAATATCTCATGATCCCTTGCTAGGTTTGAAGAATCTTTCTTTTCCTGGTCATTAACTGCGAGCCTGTCTTCAGTATCTGAGATCCTGTCCTCACATTGGCTTAATCTGCTTTGAATACATTCAATAGAGTTTCTCCTGGATATCTACTTGAATCTGCTTTATGGAATCCATTTGCTTCCTATGTTGTCCTTCCATAATTTGCTGAAGCTTGTTTATTTTTTTATCTGTATCTGCCCTAACATCACTAAGCATGGTGTGTATTTTGGTAGTCTCTGTGGTTATTTGAGTTATTTCTGATTTCATTTTTTCCAAAACCTCATTCAACTGCTTTGTTACCACTTCTAAGAAACCTTGTAGGGGGCTTTCGGATTTTCTAGCCTCATTGCCCCCTGGGTTTGCTTTTGGTGAACTGGGTGTCTGGGATTGTGACCTGTTTAAGTGTCTTCTCATTTCTTTTCTTTTTTAGTTTAATTCCTGAAGTGATACCTGTTAGTTGCCTACAGTGGGTTACTTTAATGGTGGTATTAAGGACTTTCAGGTGATGAGCACTTCCCAGAGATATCTTCCAGGTGTAACTGGTTCCTGGGCTCCAAGTCTATTGGAAAATCCCACCTCCTCAGTTTGTTAGAAATGAGAAACCACTGCTCACCTAGCCCAGTTGTTAGTTCCTTGGCACCATGCCCAAGCCCTCTCTGCGACCCCCAGTCAATCCCAGTCCTGGACCAGCAAGGCCAACAGCTATCCAGTTCAATCAAGTCAGTTCTGGCTGCAGTGGCACCCACAGCACCAAACACAACCAACAAAACAGTAAACTAATCCAACCCTGATTTACAACCCCCGACCATATAAGCTGAATTTATATCCATATAACAGGATGCAAAACAATCATATATAATACTTAGGTTCACAAAATGTCAATTCTGTCCCCAAGGGTGAGGACCCAAAATGAATTTAAGAAAAAGCAGAAAAATGGAATAAGGGAAAAGAGACTGCAAGTAGGTTGGAGAACAGAGATGGGTCCACCAACTCAGGGAAACCACTGAAGAAAACTGAAAGAAAAGAACAAGACCAGACCCAAAAGGAGGGCAGAAACCACACTCACACTTAAAAAAAAAAAAAAGAAAAAGTCCACTTCCGAGGTTCTCTCTGGATTCACTGGTAAACAGCCTGTGGAGACAGCAACCCAAATTGTGGCACTGTTTCTCCGCAAGCCAGCAACTGTTCATGGACGGAGTAGTAGACAACCTTAGCAGGCCTGCCCTGAGAATAGCCTCCTCAGGCGCACAGCCATCCAGGCAGTCTCCGTGGGTCTGAGCCCAGCTAGGAACTGCTGGGGGAAGCCAGCAACAGTTTTATCCCCAGGCATAGCTGGTGTGACTCAGGAACAGCTTCCGGCAAATCGCTCTCTCCAGCGGGAAGACTAAGCCCTCTGCGCTCACCACCAAGCAGCACAGTCCTCCACGCCCGCGCACTCTCCTCCACTGAGGAATGGTTCCTCAAAGGTCCCGGGATCGCCAGCTGCCAACACCGCGACCGTACACTGCCGGGCTCCAACAGTTGCCCTCGTGCAGTGAGTCCGGCTCCAGGCGAAGGCTCCACCAGCTACCACCTTCTTCTTAATTGAATTTTTTTCTTTTCGCTCTCTCTGTGGGGTTCGATTCAGACTTCAGGCTCTTCCTGGGTCCAAGGAACCCATCTCCCTCCTTTTTATCTTCCTCAAAATGGTGTGTTCCTATGTCTAGATGGTGTCTCTCAGAGAGGCTGTTTTCCCTGCATCCTACTACTCCACCATCTTCCCAGAAGTCCTTATTTTGATTCTTAGTAGACAAAATTATCTTGGCCAAGTCAGTTATCTCGCTGAGCTTTAATTACCACACCTGAAAAAATAAAAAGACTTTCCTCCTCTGAGAAAACTTGTGAGAAACATCACTAGGTGAATGAAAGTCCTTTATTGAATGCTAATGTTTTCTAAGAAAAGAAATCTTATTAATATATATAGACTCAATAAGATAATAAAGTAAATGTGATATTAATAAGAAATTATGGGATAATCTGTTGGTTTCCTCATGTAAGAAGCAGAAATAGTATCAAAATAACATTTGAATTGGCTATTTCAGAGTAATTAAAACTTATTATAAGTATTAGAAACTCAGGTTATCTCCAAATATGTTTTGTATTTCACTAATTCTTGAAACCAGGGTGTAGTGATTATTTAAGTGCTGTATTCATTTGTTCCATTTTAGTTATATGACTCAAGTGCTTAGTTTTCTAACTTTGAAGGATAACTTTTTGAAAAGGCAAAAAACTTCTGAAACTTAGAAAATTACTTGAGGTTTTGGCTTACTTGTAACAATTTGATTTTAATGGCTTCTTTTATCAGTATTGACATGTAGCACATTAATATGCATGTTTTTATTTTGACCATGTCATTAGATACCCGTGTGTACTTGAAGTAGAGTGGTTAAATGTAGACTTGAAAATAATTAAGTTATGCTGACTGCTGAAGAAGATATAATTTTAGAATGAATAAATTCCTGATTTATTGTAGACTTTATGAATTATTTTTGAATCAGACCTAAAGGAATGAAGTTTTATTTCTTTTTCACTATCTTTCTTTTAAAACTGTCAAAAAGGGTGAGACACTGTCTGTCTGCCTATCTATCTTCATAATGGGGACTGAACTCTGGGGCTTTGTATTGAGCTGTATCTCCAGCTCTTTTAAATTGTTTATTTTGAGGCATGGTGTCTCTAAGGTGGGCTCAATCTTGAGATCATTCTCCTTTAGCTTCCGAGAGTGCTGGGATTGCTAGTGTGAGAGGTGAATTTTAAATCATAATACTTTAAAACATAATACAAAGCTTAGTATGATTTATTCCAACATCCTTAAGAGATGTATAGTTAGGTCCTTGCAGAAGAAGTAACATAATCAGGATAATGGAGATGGGGGTAGTGGCATGAACATACTTCAGATGCTTGATTCTTGGTCCACTACTTTTTCTTAGTACTTATAACTACTTTCAAAAACTTTTTTAGGTATATTGCCACTAGTAAGCCTTCTTGGAAGGACAAGGGGCATCCTCAGAGTCCCTTAAATGATTAGAGCATACAATAGAAATGCAGAGAAAGTACACACTCATGAATCCATCATTCAAGTAGCTACAGAACTGTGCCCCAGAAAGAACAGGAATATCCTTGTGAATAAAGGTTTACTATAGCATTATTCATAAGACTCAAAAAGAGGAAAATGACCTTGAGTTCCAAATGTGTGCTCTGCATATAGTGGACTATTTGGGGAAAAAAAAAAAAGGGAATAGTGTACTGATAGCAAGTTGTGCATCGTGGATGAACCTTAAAGACTGAGTACTTTCTTGCAAGATTGAAAATGGTGTTTATTCTTCCTACTTCTATCCCACAGATTATGAGAAGTCTATGTGGGGCAAGAGGGCAGGACAGGGAAAGAGGAGCATTCCAGTGGAAAATGAAGATGTATAAATGTCCTTAGTCATAATTTCTATATAGAAAATGATTTTTTTAAAAAAGGATAACAAGGATAAAAACCACCAGGCCAGACAAAAATGTTAGCAATACCATAGGATACAAAGCAAGTACAAACAAATGTATTTCTGTAACTAAGTAGTGTGGAATTAAAGAAATTTTAGAACAATATTATACCTAACTTCTAGAAGGATGAAATAACAGTACATTTAAAACATGGATCTGTATAGTATTATTGAAGCAAGTGAATAGCCAGAGACTAGAAGAAAGTTTTTAGTACCTGTGTATTAACAAAGGATTTGTAACTAGAACGTGTTTGTATGTCATATAGAAAAATACTGCACTTCAGTAGTAAAAGTCAGTAGACCCATTAAACTCACCAAAGACTTCAACTGGCACTTTTCAAAGGAAGGCAAGTTACAAATAATGTGGAAAAGTACTGAACATTATTGGTCTTCAGGAAAATATTAATTGAAAGTAAATGTGATACTGTTACACACAGTAGCAGCTCACTGCTTCATATACTCCTTTCTCATTCTCCTTGTATTTGCTGTGGCTTTCATCTCTGCTGCTATATTCACTCTCCACTGTCTGTCTTCCTTTTTTCTTTTCTTTTCTTTTCTTTTTTAATTCTTGTGGCTTTTGATTACTTAGGCAGTTTGCTTCAACTTGCTTTTTCTTTTGTGTTTCCTCATGTCTGCCTGTAGCCAACTTCCTGTTCTTTGTTAGTTTTGCAAGGGAATGTGTTCAGGTAGTACTCTGTAGAGCAAAGCTATTTTGTTAGTTTATTTCATTATCTGCTGGCTTGCACAGAAATTTGTATCTTTAGGCTTAGCATTGATCCCTGTTAGTTACTACCTGAATACTGATGTTCATTGCTTTCTTGTCCCAAAATGCTGCTCAGTAGATCTGTTGAGTCAATGTGCTGGAGTCATCCTTTGATATCTGTGAGGGGATTATTTCTAGGTTCCCCATGGATACCATAATCCGCAGATGCTTAAGTACATTATGAACAGTTTGTGCTTTCATTGTTTGTTTGATCATTTTTTTGTGTGCCTAAATCTTGTAACCCGAACTACTACTTCTAAGATAACAATATTTTTACTATTTTGCTATTTTTTAAAAATTCTGTATCATTTCTACTCTTTTTTGTTTTGCTTTTTTAAAATAAAAGAAAAAAAATGGGTATAGTGTTTCCATAGAACCTATACACACCATCCTTTGTGCTTTTAGTCATCTGTGGATTACCTTCAATACTTCATGTGATGTGAATGCTGATTAATAATATGGCATATTCTTTAGGGTATAATGAAGAAGTCTTCACATGTTCTTTTTTTCGTTACCATTTAAAAATATTTTTGATCCTTGGTTATCTGAGCCTCAGGTATGCAGGGCATGCTGCACCTATGAGGAAGAAGCTGTGTGTCTACTTCTCTTATAAGGAAATGGATCAGGCACATTCTGAATCTAGCCCCTATCAAATGGTCCTGTCAGAGAACTACATGCTTTTTTCCTCTTATTAAAGATGGAGAATAGCCTAACACGTAGGAATTCAGCGCTCACTATGGAGCTGGAGTCTTGCTTGGACCCACAACAGATAACTTTTCTATGTATATGACCTTAAGGAAGTCAGTCTCTTAGTCTTTTGTTTTCCTTAAATGGAAGAAAATGGAGCTAATGATACTTAAGAAAGTAGTGCTATGGAAATTAATGGTTTGATGATGTCAGGTGTGTAGGAAGAGCACTTGGCACTGAGAAAGATGTAGCTACGGTTGTTACAATTATAAATATTGATTCTGGAGAGAACACATTCCATTCAGGTAGAGGAATTTTGGAGACCATGATCTTTTCATCCCCATCTTTTCTTTTTTTATGGCAAGCTTTTTTCTCCAGCCTCTCCCATCTCCTTTAAACAAGGATTTAAATTACAGAGGTGTTTAAACATAGAAATCATTGTGGCATCTTACAAAACACTTTGAAGCCAATATGGAAAAGATGCACAGTGAAACTTTGCTATGCCTGTTTCTTCCTAATTTTCCTTTATGGTAACTACTGTGTGTCTTTTATGGCAAATTCCAGGCCCCTTGCTTAGACGACAGGCATGTCTAGTACTCTTATCCCACATATCTCTGATGCTATCATTCGTATCTTTTTTGGCGGAAGCTTTAATTATCAATCCCAGAACATCCTGTAAATCTTCATTAGGAAATTCCTTCTGAACTTTTGCTGAAAAGTAGTTACTGTGCACTGTGTATATAGCAGCTGTTTGCCTAAGTTAAAAAAAAAAATTGGCTGTTTTAATTTGCTTTAAAAATACCCACTGGCACTGGTTCTCATTACAGATGTGTGGTTGTAACATTTCATTTTTTAAATGTGTATCCATCTTTTTTCAGTTCTAAGGGAGTCCAAAGAAACCATCTCAACCTTAAAAATAACCACTAAACCTACAGTGTTTTTGGTTTTTAAAAATTCTCAAGGGAGGACATTTTTTATCTTGGACCTAAGCTTCATACAGGGTGGCCCATTTAAAAGAGTCCCTGTACACAGCCACATTATTAAATGGGAACTGTTTTAAATGGGCCACCCTGTAAATCAGAGTTTTTTTTTCCCCAAAGGGTATTTACTTCTTTGCACATTCTGAGTTTAGTGCAAGTTTTCAGTTCTTGTGCTTGATAAGCAACCCTGAAATTTATGTGGTCATCTAGGTGGCATGGAAATGCACAAATCTGAGTTTATAAATTTGTATTGTAAGATACCATGTTTAGGTCTTTGAAAATTTAATGCTCTATGAGAATCTTCTCTTTCAAAACTTTTTCTTTTTTAATGAATACAAATAAAACGAAAACAGAAACTTAAACTAATACAACTTTGAATTTTAAAAACTGTAATACAGCTTTGAATTTTTAAAAAGCTAAATCTTTTAAAACAGCACAGATGTCTGTTTCTTCAGTAGTTTAGGTTCTGTAGTTCTCAATATTTTTAATCTAAAGTTTCCAAACACCATTCTTTTCACTTACACTACTCCTGCCCCCAAATCTGTGCCTGAAATGAAGTTTTTTTGAGCTATAATCTGTCTCATCAAGGTTTGTCTGAAGCCCATCCTACAGGGCCCAAAACAAGACTCTAAGGCCTGTCATAAGCCTCAGAAATTCCCCCACATCACAGACCATCACAAAAAAAGCAGCAAGAAAAGGGATAACTAGCACTACGTGAAAATGGTCCTTTGTCATGCTATAAACTGTTGTGTCCATGAAATATAAAGACACTTCTACTGTGTGAATCTTCTTCTCTCTTCAGAGCCCAGTCCATTTCCAATAAACAGTAACAGAATCCACAGGCTCTGTGGCACTCTGTGGCACTTACCTTTTGTCTTGAGAAATGTGGAGAAGTTTTACTCTAAAGCTTAGATGCTATTAGTTGAAAGATATTTGGGTAGTGGGCCATGCTGTACCAGTGATGAGGACTGATGTAACATTCAGTTCAGGCTCAACGCAGGAGTCCCTCTTCCATACCATGAGGTATATCATAAAAATCCATGTATAAGTTCAGTTGATTGACTGTAGAAATACAACCTTTATAGAAATCCAGTGGAGTCTGTCTCCAAATTTGTACCTGCTATGCCTCTAATTTACTACCAAAGAGCTTTTAAAAACTTTTCTCCACTCTAAGTAATTTTTGCACACAGACTATTTTTTAAATCCTACATCATTATAGGTTATTATAATTTTGGGGCTATGGTTAATGGCTTGGTTTAGAACCTACCACCTTGTTTTAATTCTATGCATTATAAAACATAGTACTTTGAGGAATAAATATTAGAAAATATTCCATGGAAAGTATTTGCATACATTGATAGCCTGAGAAGGAAAAAACAAATGAAGAGTTGTAACAGCTATGTCCTAGATCAATGGTGGTGAACCAAGGACATACATGTTATTTGTTTTTAAGACAAAAGATGTTAATATATGAGTTGTTTTTTCTAAACGAAAACCTCAGTTTAATTGTGGTGTTGGCACTTTGCAATAAATAAGTGTTCTTTGGGTTGCAGTTTGGGCACTTTTCTCTAAAAAGGTTTGCCAACACTGTCATGGGTCAGTCGGCTTTCTCTAGGTGAATATATTTTTCGTTGATGTTCTATCAACATAAAATGAAGGTAATTTGAATCCTTCATAGACATAAAATAGTCTACCTTGAACAGTTAAATAAATGACTCAGGCAAACCATATGGGGCCCAGGAAAAGAAACAAGCCAGTTCACCCTTTCTATAAATCAGCAGAAGCCATGCTGGGTCTGGGAGGAGTACAACAAGAAGCCAATTCGCCCTTCCTGTGAGCTGCCCAAACCATACAGGACCCAGGAAGAGAGACAAGTCAGTTTGGTCTTCCCATGAGTCAGCAAAAGCCACGCTGGGTCTGGGAGGAGTACAGCAAGAAGGCAGTTTGCCTTTTCTGTGAGCTTCAAAAACCATGCAGGGCCCAGGAGAGAGACAAGCCAGTTCACCCTTCCTGTGAGCAGCACAAGACGTGGGGCCCAGAAACTGAAACAAGCCAATTGACCTTGCTGTGAGCTAACTGGCGTGTGGGCTGTTCCTAGGAAACATTCAGCTGATTTGGAGGACAGGCTGAGTTGATAGCAACTGAGGTATAAAGACAGCTAACTGCTTGTGTTGTTTGATTGACTTCGCAGGCCTAAAGCCAGTAGTCTGAACATCTATTGGGAGGATAACAGTATGCAATACAGCGAATATGGGGGATTTCCTTCTGTCTTGTTTTTGAAATCCAGTATTTTTCTCACTGTTTTGTTTTGTTCTGATTTATTGTTTTGCTTTATTCAGTGTGCTATTTTGATTGGTTTTATTCTGTTTTGTTTATTTGATTTTACTATATCTGATGGTATGGATAACTATTTTGTTTTGATTGGCTTTATTCTGTTTTATTTTGTTAGATTTTATTCTCTTTAAAAAAATTTTAAAAAATAAATAAATGACTCATGAGTAGTCTTAACATTAACAAAAATGGTGTTAACAAATGTGGTCCTCTTATATTGTGGTCTGACTTAAAGTCAAATTTTTACTGAGTGGTTTACACCCAAGACAGCGCTCCAGTTATTCTTTTTCTAATTAAGTGAGGCTGTACTGCTATTTCAACCATCTAGTAATGAAAAGTAAAAGCATAACTACTGTGAGAAAGAATTTTTGAGTAAGGTAGGGTATATTCTTTCATGCTTTAAAGAAAAATACTGTTTCTTTTATTTATGTGAAACTTCATTGAAGAAATGGATCTCCTAAATGAATTTTCTGAGTGCTTATTTTCCCACCATTTGGAAAGAAGGTGGTCTCAATGGTCATTATTTGGATTATGCAGGAGCAGAGATACCAGTGTGCCTGTGGAGGACTCGAGGGCCCACTAATTGAGGCAGCTCATCTATTTCATCTCATGTAGAAAAGCAGCAATTTACTAAGCCAAAGAACATTTGGTTTGAAATGAAGTTGAAAAAGGACAAGGAAAAACTTGTTCTGTAGATATTTTCTTCGCAGAAAGTCAATTCAGTGTTGACACAACAATAGTTTTAATGCATGGTTCATTTTATTTTGGACTGGGCAAACATTTTAGTTATTTATTAAATGATGACAGCTATTATTTGAATACTGTAACCTTAGCTTTAGAAAGTGAAAAATATTCTTACTATTCTGACATGCTTGTGTACTAGTTTCCTAGAACTTCTGTAACAAAGTACCAAAAACATAGAACAGCAGAAACTCTTTGTCCACAGTGTTGGAGGCTGGACATTAAAACCAAGGGTCATGATCTCTGAATGCTGCAGGGGACAGTCTATTCTGCTTCACACAGTTCCTGCAGTCCTGAAGGTGCTGGTTTTGGATGCATTACTTATATCACATTGCTGACTTTCCTCATGTCTTGATATCCTCTCCCTTACTGCATCTGTCTGTGCACACATTTCTTCTTTTTGTAAAACACCAGCTCACTGGATTAGAGGCCACCCTATGGGTGTTGTGTTAAATTCATCACCCGTAGAAAGACTCTACTTCCAAATAAGGTCATATGCTGAAGTACTGGGGGGTGGTTGTGATCTCACTGTACCTTCTTTGGAGCAACACAATTCAGCCAAAAATTTGACTTTTATGATTTTAAATGCGAATATATATTCAATATTTCAAACACTGATAAGGTATATAAGATGTACACTAGAGCTTAAACAAGAGCATGACATTTTGACGTAATATTTGACACTTCAACTGTTTTCTTGCATGTACTAAACAAGAACTGTACTAGGTGAGTTATCCTTAGGTCATCCAACCCTCTACCTCAAGCATGTTTTAGAAGTATTGTATTTTCCTTTTTTCTTGGAACAACAATATCAACTATGGTTTGTATCTGTTGCTAAACTCACTCTTAAGTCATGATATATTTGATTTTGATACTTGACTCTACCAGCAGTTGACAAACTGAGGGGACAGGTCAGATCTACTTACCTATTTTTGTCTAGCTTGCTTAACTAAGAATGTATTTTATATTTTTAAATTCCTGGAAAAATATTTTGCAGTATGTAACAATTATGTGAAACTTAGCTTGCAGTGACCGGTTAATGGAATTATGCTGGAACACAGCCATGCCTGCTCATGCATTAGGGATTGTCATGGTGCTTGCTGTCATATCAGCAGTTGTATGTCTGTAGCAAAGACCTTATAGTGGCACTATTTGTGATCTGACTTTTTCAGAAAAAGTTTGCTGATCCTTGAGTTATAATAATCTTTTCCTAACCTATTAGGTGACCTTAACGGTTTTTTAAAAAATAATAGTTTTATAATTGCAATAAAACAGTTTTTAAATTGTTCCTCAAAAATCACATGCTTATATAGTTTAAAATTTCAATTCCTAAAATTTTATAATTTCTTTTTTTTTTTTTTTT
>RJWM01004646.1:0-24820 GCA_004363535.1 Dasyprocta punctata | reverse complement strand
CTTAGCAGTGTGCTGCATTTTGTTTTTAAAGTTCATGAGGACTTGGTCTTTTTACTGACTGTATTTTTCAGCCTTTGGAAGACAAATCTTTTCCTGATTGATTGATGCTCTGCAAATACTACTAAACTGAGTTAAAATTATATGCAACAAAGTATTCTATTTGGTGAACATTTTTAGTCAGAAATTCCAATAAAGAATCCCAATAATGGTTCTAAATTTATTGTTAAACTTGCGTGTCAACTTTTGGATCTGATTTATGATAACTAAAGGGATAATTAGACTATTTAGCTCATTTAGGGGAAATTTGCCCAGGCCAGATGTGGTGGTGCACACCTGTAATCCCACGACTGAGGGAGGCAGAGGCAGGAAGATTGCAAGTTTGAGCCCAGTGTTGGCAATTTAGCAATGTAGTGATATCCTGTTTTTAAGAAAGGGCTGGCGATGCCCGATGTGAAAGCTTTGCGTTCAATTTCTACTACCCCATGCTCCATTTACCCCAGGTTCTCAAACATATTAATAATGAATCTGCGAATAGAATATATAGTGTTCAATCCAAAATGAAAGAACCCAATATTTTTCAAACAATTATTATTAATCAGATCTGAAAATACAGTATTCAACATGTTTTAAACTTAGAAGGTACATATGAAGATCCCTTCTTTAATTTTAAAATATCTCTTTATGATATGAATCCTCTTCAACAATATCTAAATTGTTTCCTTTTATAGAAATTAGAAAGAAAACTGCTTCATGAAGAACAGGAATAATCCTTTCTTCCATGTATGCCATTGTATTATCTGTGTGGTAATTTTAGCCCAGGACTTCACTTTGTTATCATTGATAGGATAGTTAGTTACCAAAGTGAAATTCATGACTGTGAGTTTAGCACCCTTTCAAATTCTATTGTTTTGTTTTGTTTTGTTTTATAGGACGCAGATTAAAAAGAGTCATTTTAGACATCAGTATTTCATAAAATCTTTTTTCTTATTCTGTTGGTGCTGTGAAATTATTCCTAGAGCAAGTTTGTTTTAGAAAGTATATAGAGTCTTTAACTATATAAAGTAGGTGTGATTTTTAGGAATGTTGAGGTAGTTATATTGAATTAAACCGGTATTTTTATTGTTATTCTTAAAACATGAAGTAAAAGGACTGTGGACACCGGTGTTAGTTTTCTACTCCTTTGCCAGTTCTCCATTGTTGCTGTACCCCATGTCTGGAATAGATTATTGTAGGCTATTACACTTGAACGGCACTATAAAGATGACACCTATGTGAAAACAGTAAGGCAGTTAATTTTGTATATTCTCCTTTCAAGTTGAAACTTAATGTATGTAGAAAATAAAATTTCCTCACTCTGGCCCTTGTTTATTTTTCTATTTTTTTTTTAAATGAAACCTCTTTTTCTCTTTTTTCTAAGAATGTTAAAGAACACATTAGTAGAAATGAGCTCTCTGAATTTAATGAAAAACTGATATATTATGAACAATTAAATTTTAAATGTTAAATATTATTTCAAGTCATCCAGTTGTGAAAGATATACTTAGATAGTTCCCTAAACATAATTGTGTAGATCTTTGAAATCTTTGGAATGCGGTGGGGAGGAAGAGAGAACTCAGGCTTGTGTGTCTTAATATTCTAGTTCCTTATCAATACTCGGGGAGTCAGACTGTTGAAACTTGTTTGTATCCAGGAAACCTCCTTGCCTTAGGCAATAGAGTGTCATCTCTTCTTTACTCTGTTAAGTATTGACTTGTAAAGGCTCCTGAGAAGTGTCTCTAACAGGTTTGAGAAATGAAGTCTGTGCCCCAAAACGAATCTCTCATTGTTAACTCTTGTAGGAACTGGACATTATGAAAAAGAGATTCTGGATTCCTGGAGTTACTTGAGGAGGCCCCAAGTCTGGTATTTTTCTGAGATTTTCCTGTTCAAGAAACTTTGTGTATGGTTTAGGAATGGCATTGATGACTTAACGCTGCAAGGGAAATTATACTGTGAATCTAAAAGTTATATACCTGCTTAATCTTGGTCTCAAGCGTCAATTTTAAGTTCTGTGTAGTATCTATTGTAGTATATCTAATGTTATGAAATCAATTCGATTCTTATTATTCTAGAATTTCTGCATTAAAGCATATTTTTATCAGGGTTCAGCCTTGGGAAAGTTTTACATGGTTTAGTAGACTGTATCAGAACTTTGTCCCAGAAAGTCATGAATTTTTATATGATTTGTGTATAATGATGCCATAGCTTGTTACATAATTTAATATTTAAAGTTAATATTTGAGACTAAAAGCAAGGTGAATTTCATGTGGTAAACTCAGCTATTAAATAGAGGAAGCCATTTATTTGTATTTGACCTGGGAAATTTTTTAAACCTTTTAATAGATGCCTTTCATGGTTAATAATATGAAAATCATTTCATGTTCCAATTTCCAGGGTTTTTTTCCTCTTGTAAATTCCTGTGTTGTATCATTTATACATTGGTTTGCACTTCTGCATGTTGCACACTGAATGTTTAAAAAGTTATTTGTAATTTTATCTGCGCTTTACCCAACACCCTACTGTAGCCACACTAATTAGATACATGTTAATATGATCTTTTAACTTACTTTATGTTTTTGCTGTAGCAGAAGTTGAAATAATCTGAAATTCTTCAAGTTCTATAAAAGACAATATTACTAAAGTACTCAGAGGTTTGAATTTTTAGATTTTATCAAACTGGTGGGAGTTGGAATCCCATTTCTACCGTTTATTAAATATGTGATCTTTGGTAAACCAGTTAACTTCTTCAAGAATAGCAATGGAAAAAATAATAGTACCTGCCTCATAGGGTTGTTTTGATATAGTAAGTTTCGTAGTACCTAGCAAACAAAAATCCTGTATATATTATGAATATCTGTTGGTTTGTCATTTTCCTCATCATCATTATTGTTATACTGATTTTAAATCTTGTTTCCTTTTAGACTCATTTTTCTTTTTCTTTTTTGATATTTTCTGCCTTCAAGAAATACATCATGAGGGGTATGGATGTAGCTTAGTGATAGTGTTTTGCCAAGCTTACTGAAGGCCTTGGATTCCATCCTTAGCAACCCAAAACCCCAAAAGTTACTCTTGATAACTTTTTGAGTAATTTTACCCAAATGCATACCAAATTTAATAAAGTTTTGATCATTTTTGTTACCCTTTTATTTCATTAATTAAACATTTATTCTCCTTAAGTGCCGGGCACAATCAATATAGATGAAAAATATTAGATTTCTGCCATCACTCAGCTTACATTAATGTAGTTATCTAGTATTATAAATAAGCTTGTACAAAAGTTCTTTTTAAAGGATAGACGTTAGAGAGGATTTCATGAAAAGTTGAGACATTTGATCAAGACTTCAGAAATATGTGATGGTATTGAACATATAATGAAAGGTGGCCCATTGATGGGGTACAATAAAGTTTTCTAGGCAGAGGCAAACAAGTAAAACAGTATGGAACACTTTTATGGGCAATTTATGGGATTGTAAGAGAAAAGACGTCGCCTTTTTCCATCTGCCTCTCTGAAGTTCTATTATACCTACATGGAAAAATAGTAAGATTTCAAAGGATACATCTGATATTTCTAGTACACTTACCGTTTGAGTCCCAGACCTGGTTTCTTATAATGTAGAGCTTAATGTTATCCTATATTGTTCACCAAAATTGCTGCATTTTTTGGCTTTTTCCTGTTAATACTATTATACTGTGTTGACAAGTCATGTGAATTATAGATATTTTTGCTCATCTGACAGGCAACTTCTTATATGCCTTAAAATTTTAACCTCCTAGCTTTTTCTAGTTTGTGTGCTCTCTAAATGTCCACAGCATGGGTGAATACTGATAGTGATATGAGATCATAGTGGAATCAGGCAGACAGTGACTTCCATCTAAATAGCTGTCTTCTGTTAACATGTTTGTGTGTGTTTCCAGAAGATTTTCCTCTATAGTTTTACTCTTCTTTAGACTCTTGGTTCCCTTTTATTGTGATGGACACAAGGGATATATAATAATAAATTACATATGAACCTGCTCATCAGGGGAAGACTCCTTGTGACCTCAGGTCACTGTAACCAGAAAGGCCTTGGTTCAGTCCTCCCCTGTGTCTCTCTTCTTTCCTCTGTCCCACAAACATGTATTGAGATAAGATATGATCTCTCCTTTAAAATCTAGAAGAGACGAATTAGCTAGTCTGAAAGTATGATGTGCCTGTGATGAGAGTTTAAACATTGCTAAGGAAGCATATAAGAGTATGGATTAATTACTGTCTTAATAATTCTGCATAACAAAAATCTAGTATCTTAGTGTTATAACATGAGCATTTGTTCTTGTGTGTCTAGATAATAGTAGGTTTGGCACCTCTGTCTAGACACCTCTATTTTGCCTGTGCTCTGTCATCTATTGATGACTCAACTGGAACGAGTGGGGTGTCACACATGTATCTGTAGTCTTCCAGGATAACCCTGAACATATGTATTTTCATGGCAGTTGTAGGATGCAAGAGCCCCAAAAAAGTGCTGCTATGCTTCTTAGCCTCTGCTTGCTAACATCTGCCGACATCCCATTAGCTCAAATCACGTAACATGATTGAGCTCAGTGACATTAAAGGCTAAAGTCCTTGACAGTGTGAATGAATATCTTATGGGGTGAAGAGTTTGTTAGGGGCATCAATCCAGTATGTCTCAGAAGAATATCTAAATTTTGATATCTGTGGGAGTCCTGCAATCAATACCCTTTCAAAACCTAGAAATGTCTGTATGTTTCTGTTGATATTTCTAGGACACTTATATGTGCTAAAATATGCTCACTGTAAGCTTCTAGAAAAACAAGACATAAGATTACATGGTACAGTTTAAAGATTAACATGAGTTTTAGTAACAGCCTATGTAAATATCTTTAAACTATTCACATTTGTATATGCCAAAATTTTTAAATTGTGGATTTCAATTTTTAAGTTGTGGATTTAAACCAAAAATCATTTATGTGTACTGTGTGCTCCCAACAGAATTGTTTATATATCTGTCTTAGTTACTTTTTGCTCGTTGCTGAGACAAAATACCTGACGCCCAAAGTTAGGGAAGGAAAGGTTTATTCTTACAGTTTCTCGGGAGTTTCAGTCCATAAAGTGGGCTCCAAGGCAGCATGGGATGACGGGGCTACAGTTCATGGCGGCTGCAAGCTGCAAGCCGCAATCCGCACTGGTGAGAGAGAGGGTGGCGGAAGAGGAAGCAAGCAAGAGGAAGACCCGCCTTCCCTTATACTGTATCTCAGCTCCACCCCTGGGTGGGTGTAGCAGTCACGTCATTAATCCTGGTGCTAGACAACAAACTGATCACAAGCATCAGACTCAGCCCCATCAAAAGTATGAGGACTTGGGGGTACATAGCATATCCTATACAATATCTCAACATCTTTCTTATGCCATGTTCTGGACAACAGATTGAATATGCGTTCCTTGCAGGTATGCTAAATTGCATTTTGCTGTGAGGAGTATTATTGAGAGTAGTATTAAATATATTTTAAATTTTCTTAGAACAAAAATGACTGGTCATTTTTTGTTTTACATATTCTCTAAAGGCAAAGGACTTGTATACCGCAGCCCTTATTGTGGAAGCAAATGGAATATATTATGTTGTAAACTGAAATATATTATGTATTTTCCCTTTGGCAATCACAAATATTTGGACAATTTTAAGTTTCTGAATTGGTAATGTAACAACTTTACACTGTGTTCTACATTAGAAAGTTTACAGCTTTACTCAGTATGATAGCAAATGAGATTATAACTGTTCTTTTGTATGAAAAATCCTGTGAACACGAGCACATTAGGAGAGAGATTATATGCATTTGTGATACTAATTATTGCCAGGTGTTTTTTCTAGAATCATCTAAAGAAGCATGATTAAGTTACAATTTTGCCATGAGTTTGCTTGTTTTTAAAAATAGGAACAGGAACCCTCATTACGCTATCTACACTTGACACCAATCTCAAGAAAAATTCTGGAATTTGTAATTATTAGGAGTTTGTGTGTCATATCAAAGTAAAATATTTCCTTTTCTGTAGTGTAAAAAGTTAAGCAAGATCTTTAGCATAATCTCCTGATACTCTTGTGGATGAGATGGAAATTTTAAGTTTGGTAAAAACCTGAAAGCTATCTCAGCTGTTCCCAGCACTTGAAGTATTGACAAGAAGATCTACTTATTCAGGAGCATCTCTTTGCAACAGGGCTTTATATTTGGTTTATCATGTGTTCAGTATTTAGGTTAGAGCTATTTATTTCTTTTGGTCATTTATTAAGTATTTGGGAACAGAAGCCGGGTGTGGTGGTGCACGCCTTTAATCCCAGCACTCTGGAGGCTGACGTAGGCAGAGCGTTGTGAGTTTGAGGCTGGCTTGGGCTACAATGCGAGCGCAAGGCTGGCCCGAGCTACGTAGTGTGACCCTGCCTCAAAAAAACTAGGGCCAGGAGTTTGGCTCAGTGGCTTAAGCACCTGTCTGGCAGGTACGAGGTTGTGAGTTCGATCCCTGGTGCCGCAAAAAACAAACAAACAAACAAACAAACAAAAAACAGAAGAGAAAGAATTTGGGAACAAATAAAAAGTTGGACAGAAGCTCAGTATATATGCAAATAAATACTGAGCTGTTTTTCTTCAAGTGAGAATTGAAAGTGGCATTAGTTGGAAAAAACTTTCCAGTGTTGTGCCACTTATAAGGAGACCTACATGATAAAAAGTAGAGAATCTTTAATTTTTTAGGAAAAGCTTAATTTCTTCTAGTAGATTAGTGGTTGCCTTGCTGGGATGGCAATGAGGATTAACTCTAAATGGTGCAAGGTGTTATTTAGGAATGATGGAAATATTCTTAAGAATGGTTTGTGATAGTAATTGTACAACTCTAAATTTACTAAAAGTCATTGAATTGTGTACTTTAAACAACTAAATTTTTTAGGTATGAAAACGGTATCTCAAACTAATTCAGAAGGTACTGTTTAGGAAAGAGAAAAGTATAAAAACTTTAAAGCAAGACTTTTTTGTATTTTTGAAGGCCTCTTTTGTAATAGTAGGATTTATTTTTTTAACTTTTATTACCTTTATTGGTACATTTTAGATATACATAGTGATCATATTCATCATAGGGAGTTTGTACCTGTATATGATATGTCTTGATTCCTCTTTTCTTCCCAGTCCTATCCCTTCCCTTCAACCCTACTTTCCCACGTTATTTACAAAGCTTTGTTTTCATTTTGTCCTTCGTCTATTGTTTTTTTTTTTTCTTTTCCTTTTGTTTTTCTCCTTTTGTCTCCTAGTTCCTCTTTCCTTTTGAACAATTTCTTCCTATTGTACACTTTGGTCCTTATTTACTCTTCTAGTTTCTCACACTAGGGAGACAATGTGATACTTACACGTGTATCTGGTTTATTTCACTTAAAGAGTATGGCCTCAAGGTGCATCTATTTGCCTAAAAATGTCCCAGTTTTATCCTTCTTTATGACTCAGTAGTACTACATTGTATAAAAACACCGTATCATTTTTAACCCATTCCTCATTTGATAGGCATTTGAGTTGTTCCCCAGATTTAATTATTACGCATTGTGCTGCTGTAAATATGGGTGCAGCATCATACTATACATTGCCTATAGTACGATGTTTTTAATTCCTCTAATATTAAAACAAACACCAAATCTTCTACCTATTCTTTAAAGAATAGGTAGAACTCTTGAAGACATAGGTGTAGGCAAAGACTTCATGAACAAAACCCCAGTTAAATGGAAAATAATACAAAGAATCAACAACTGGGATCTCAACCTATTAAAAAACTTTTGCACAGCAAAAGAAATCACCAACAAGTGAAAAACCATCCCACAGAGTGGGGAAAAATTTTAGTCCACTGTCCCTCAGAGGACTATTTTCTAGAACGTAGAAAGAAATAATAAAAAAAAAAAAAATCAGACCTCTGAAATTTAAAATTCTAATCCAAAAATGGGTATCTGAGATGAATACACACTTCTTAGATGAAGAAGTATAAACAACAGATAAATTTATGAAAAAATGTTCAACATCATTGGTCATTCAAGAGACCAAAATTAAAACAACACTGGATTCCTTCTCACCCCAGTAAGAATGGCTGATATGAAATCAACCTATAACAAATTCTGGAGGGGCTTTGGGGAAGAGGGAACTCTTCTCCACTATTGATTGGAGTATAGACTGATGCAACCACTGTAGAAATCAGTATGGTGATGCCTCAAAAAAAACTAGGATTAGATGTTCCATTTGGCCCAACAGTAGGCTTTATTATTTCATCTGCCTTCAGGGCAGAACTAAGTCTAGTGTATGAAAGTTAAAAAACAGAGTTTTGCATAATATAAGGAATATCCTTCCAAGAAGGAGAGGGATGGCAATGTGACAATGGAGTATAGGGTCTTTAAGAATTGTAAATGATGCCTGGCACATCGAAAACACTTAACCACTTAACAGTTTGCCCAGAGCATCACTTAGGCAAGTGTCCTTTCACCCAGTCAATTTTTGTATTGAATAAATTTGATGGAATTGTCATTTTGTACATTTCATGTTATATTATAAAAATTAATGAAAAATATGCAATTTTTAGTCATCCTATATTTAAATAATGGGACTGCTAAGTGGTTAATGCTAGATCAGTGTTTGTTCTCTGAAAGGAAAATAGATATTTGATCAAGATGCAAGTGTGTATGTGTGTATTTTCTTTTGAAAAATAGTAGATGTGCTAAGATGCTGTTAGTGATTTTACTAGTAAGATCTATAGTTGTTCAATGTACTCTTTCAATTTTTCTGTTGGTTAGAAATCTTTCAGAATAAAAAATTAAGAGGATAATTAAGAGGAGAAAAAGAGGCTAGGGGATTAGGCTGACAGGTTTGTGAGAACAGGATTTCTCAAACACTGTCAAAAATAATGGGACCATTGTTTAGTGTCTGAAATGAAAGGGGAAAAAACTGAATTTATGGCTGACCATAAAGGAGAGGTATACTAGTCAAGTCCAGTTTCTGTGTGGGGAAGACTGCTGATCTTCGGAGCCTAGCACAGCGTGATTTTAGGCACTGGGGGCATTCTGGAGGTGGCCATTGTCTCTAGAAAGGAGTCTACAGTCAGAGGTGTGTCTATTGGAATGAATCCATTCCTGATTGACTTTGAGGAAGGATTTACCATGTCTTTGTTATTCCTTAAAAAATTTTAAAACTGGTTCTGGTAGCTGCTTACTGCCATGACAATAGAAAAATCAGTCATTTCTTCAGTTTGTTGGATATTTAAAAAATTCCCAGCTGGTATTAAAGTCAGTGCTTGACATGATATAGACTTTTAATAAATGTTTGCTGTGAATGAGTAAATGCAGTTTTAAAAAGGCCCAAATGTTCACTGTTATCATCACCACCATCATCTCATTGTTTAAAACTGAAGAACTTGCTTTTTAGGTTCTAACATCTTAAGCTGATGCGTATTTTGACTCTTCAATGAATTCATTTTGGGCTTTTTTTTCCTTAGGTCACTGTTTCTGAAATTTTCAATTCTGTGTAACTTAAGTAAACTTAAAAAAATCATTGCATCAACAATGAATACATTGAAAACCAAGTTTCTTTTCTTGTACAACTTCTCAGAGGTCTAAAATGGTAACTTGCATTGCAAATCTAGAGAATACTATAAGGCATTTCTCAAACTCATGTAACTACAGAATAGCATCCCCACCCTACCTTCTGCCTCTGGACACTGTGAGTGCTGCTACATATAAAATGAACATAAATGTGAATTTTCTAAAAACTTGACAGTTGAAAAGTCTTCCTGTCTCTCTGCAACTGTCTAGTAACTATGCTGCTTAGCAGTGCCGAAGCCTCAGATATACTTCCTAAGTTTCTTGAATTTCTCTTATTTTCTGGTTCATGTAATGCAGGTGAAGATATATTTTCTAATTTTTTTATTTTATGGCTGTGCTGGGGATCAAACCTAGGACCTCAAGCATGCTAGACTGGTGCTGTACCACTAAAGTACATCCCCAGCCCTACAACTTGTTTTAAATAATACTGAGAAAAGTTCTCAATAAGAATAAGATGGTTTGTTTGTTTTTTTCTTGGTACCGGGAATCAAACTCCTTACTTCATGCTTGCCAGGCAGGTGCTGTACCGCTGAGCTATATCCCCATCTCATATAAGATGTTATTGTGATTGTAATGTATTACTTTCTAGTGTTTTGGAAAGGTAGGATTTTTTAAGACCAAGTTTCAGGAAAAAAAAAAGAAGATAATAAAGTCTGAGATTTATTAAATGTTTTGAGGGCCTAAAGGACTAAAATAACTTGAAGTTATTGCTCATCTCTCTGAGAACCTCAAAAAAATGTTGTCCTACGAAGTGATTGAAGCAGGCCTCCTTTCTGTGAATTTGTTAATCTTACTCTTTGATAAATAGTTATGTATGGTTAAATTATCTAATTTTTTAGTTTTTTTTTCTTCATTTAATATGATAATAGTACAGAAAGAATTCTGGATGAATTAAAAGTCCAGCTGTTACCCCTCAAGTGGATTTGTGAATTTGAGGTGGTTCTTTAATGTCTCTGACCTTTATTTGCCATCTGTTTAAAACAGAAGAAATGAACTAAACTATCTCTGGGTCTTTCTGTGACCAAGTAGTCAGTGATTATTGTAGGTCTCATTTGTTATCTTCCCTGTTCCTCAAATAGAGATCATTTGGACTCACTTGCTTTATGCTTCTATCCATTAGCTTGAAGATGGGGATGTTTGCTTTGTAGGAATATAGGGCATCTGAGAAAAGATGCCATATGTTATCACTGGGTGAATACTGATCAATACTTATAAGAGAGTTAAGTGTTTCCTTTTTCTGTTACCAGGTCTTACTTTTTTATTTTCATTGCACACAAATGAATTAATATGTGTGTGTTTTTTCACATTAGTCTTATTTTACATCATAAGTGGTTTTACAATTTCTGTATCTTTGTCTATGTTTTACTAATATTTAACATGTATAAATTTATATAATGTAATAAGGGGAATGAAGAAATGAATGTTGAGGAATCAAGCAAACAGTAAGGAAAACTGTTGTCGCTCAGAAATTTGTTGTCTTAGATATTTGATATTTTGATTTATTGAGGATTTTGACTTTCACAAAGCCATTTTTAACTGAATTTGTTTTTTCCTTTGAGAAGCAAGTGGATAAAATCATAGAGTTGCGATGGTTAGAGGTTTAAAAATTGGGGAGGAAGGTTAATTGGTGTATGTTTATTGACTTTGCATGCCTTAAATGACTATCACGAGCAAACTTCTGCACTCCCCAACCCCAGTGCCAGTGGGTAAAGTAGTCTCACAAACACGGGGTGAGAATGATAGAAACAGCGTGATGTCTGTGGTTTCATGTGCTGTCTAGTGCCAGATGAGCAGACTAGGAACATGCTAGGGCTGTAGACCGCTATTCAGTATAAATTCCTAGGTATTGTAGTAATGGCTACCCTATAAAAGTGTAATCGAATATAGTAGTAAATGCTTTGGAGAGACACTAAGTTTCTTTTGGGAAAAGAAAGTTATATAGGGCCTTCATCCCCCCAAGCTGTATCTCACAGTGCCCATTCCTAAGTAATATCAATTACCTGGAATAGGAAAATGTCCAAGAAAACCCAAAGACCTCCTCACCCTCAAATTAACTGGCTCCCAAGATGACAGCAATTTTTTAACTACGTCATCCAGAATAATTTAACCATGTTAGTATTTGTAGCATGTGGAAAGCAACTCAGCATCCAAGAAGATGCACACGTGGCAGTAAAGAAACATCTCTTTTTTTTACTATTTTGTTCCTAGATATTTTAAGAACAGATCTACTTGTGCGCCTCATGTTCTTGGTGACTGGCCCACAGACTCTTTGTCACAAATTATTAACCAAATTTCCCCGTTTTTTTCCAAAACCCACCCCCTACTAGATGTTCAACCCAGAAGTTCTCTACCATTGAGCTTTACACTCCCCAACAGAGTATAAGACAGAGTCTCACTAAATTGCTTATGCAGTGAAGACAGAGTCTCACTAAATTGCTTATGTAGTGCTCAGACCTGTGATTCAATCCTCCTGCTTTAATCCTTTGAGCAGAGGGGATTTTTCTGAAACTTTTCTTACTAGTACTTGATCAATTTTTTTTCCTTACTTACAGCTTGAAAAATTAAAAAAAAATATTTTCAATTCAAATGTGGACCTGTTAAATATGGTGAAAGAGTTTTCTACAATAAGATCTCCTTTTTTCCCCTCTTAATCCCACCCCCCCTTCCCTCCTGGGGATTGAGTCTAGCTAGCCTTCATACTGAATTAAACTCCTAGCCCTTTTTATGTTTTATTTTGAGACGGAGTCTCACTAAATTGCCTAGGTTGGTCTTGAATTTTCTAGCCTCCTGCTTCAGTCTCCCAGAATGCTGGGATTAAAGGCATGCAGTACCATGCCTGATTCTTTTGTTAGTTTCTGACTTTCTGCCTTTCTTTGTGTCTTTGTGTCTGTCTTTCTATCTTTCTGTCTGTCTGTCTTTCTGTCTTGTACCAGGGTTCGAACACACAACCTTGTGCCTGCCAGGCAGGTGCTTATGCCACTGACCTAAATCCCTGGCCCTACTTTTTTGAGACAGGGTCTCACTATGCAGTTTAGGCTGGCCTTGAACTCAGTTTGTAACCCAGGCTGGATTTGAACTCACATGGATCCTCCTGCCTCAGCCTCCCAAGTGCTGGGATTAAAGGCATGCACTACCACGCCCGGCTGCTTTTGCTAATTTCTTAAGGGACAACAGACTGTTTTCATGTACAACACCAGAAATTGCATTCTTTTTTTCTGTCTTCTGATTATTTTTATTCATTGATTTCATTCTGTTACCTGTTTTAAAAATCTCTCTTAATTTCGTGATTGTTACCCAATTTACTCTGTAAGATTTAATCAGTGGTAGTGTTAACTCAGATATGGAGACATAGATTTTCAGATTTAAGAGATGTGTAGTTGCTTATAAATCAAAGTCAAACATCTAAAAAGGACTCTTTTAAAGTCATCGAATCTGATTCTGTTCTGTTGTTGAGAAACTCGGGTACTAGAAAAGGTGCTTGTCAGGTATTGCATTATGTAGCAGCCAAGGGGCCTAGAGCCAGGTCGTCTTGACTTCCAGAATGCTGGCTTTTCATCAGAACTGCCTTCCTATCCTTGTAACAGATGGCTGTGATGTGGCATGGTGGGTTGTAATGTTCTTGTTGGATGTTTGTTATGTGAGCTGCATCACTTTTTCTGGGTTCACATAGCTGGCTGTTTTTGTTGCTTGAGTTCTGAGCTGTGACTGCAAGGCGAAGTTAGCAGGGTGTTCATGAACTTTATCCTCAACTTCAGAGCCTGGAAGAACACTGACTCCAGAAAAAGAAATAAATCTCCTAGGTGCTGTTTGTTCTTCTGCTTTGGGACTATAGGGCTAGAAAAATAAAGGATAATTGTTTGAAAGTAAATATGTATTTTATATATTATTTATTCCTTTTCTTAAACTGTTTCTAGCTTGTCTTGTTTTTATGAAAAGTACATCATGACCTTTTAGTACTAATTAAGACATCTATTTGGTAGAGAATGATTTGGAAAAACCCTTAAGTCCTAGGCAAACTAAGATGGTTGGCTGTGCTTGTAACAGTATATTTTAGGGTGAAAAAAAAGATTTTGTCATGTCATAAATAAAATATTTATTTAAAAATATTGCTTGTTTTATTTTACCTTGTTTGATGTTTGTCTTTTGTGTTTGTTTTATGCTGTGTTTTTGAACTAATATACATTTATATAATTTGAAAAGAACTGAAAATGCACACATAGTTCTTGTGCTAGCTCATTTTTTCACTTGACATTTATGCTATTAAAAGAGCTTGCATTGATTGCCCTTCATAGTTGGGGGTGTGAGGAGGATGGTTCTGTGGACACAACATCAGCTACATAATACATAAGTCTCACAGAGTGTAGAGGTTTGCAAAAAGATTTGGCAAGTGAAGTAATGCTGTTGAATTTATGGAGAGGTGAGTATTGCAATATTTGGGGAGCTTCTTGGCATAGACTGCTATCCAAAGATGTCAGATAGACGGTCAAGAGAGATTAAAATAGCAAATATCTGGTTCTTTTATTTCTTAAACTTTTAAAATCCTTTTTTAAAAAGTAGTATAAGGAAAAACAGAAGAGGTCTTACTGCTTTTTTAAAGCACATATATAGACATATTCAGTGTATATTTATAAAATTTTGTTTTCAATGATTTGGAAATGTCTCTCCGGTCATTTTTTTGGTTTTATTTGCCTATTTTCTATTGGGCACATACATAATAAACAACAGTATCAAAAGGGTTGCTCATAAATTCTGCAAGCTTTTTGAAACACTACCCTGTGGTTTTTAAAATAGTGTACATCCTCTTACATCTCTGTATAAATGTACAGAATGAGGCGTGTAACTTCACATGATTTTATTTAATGCTTTTGCTATGCACTTAACAAGGAAATTATAGAGTTTATTGAATAATTCTCACAGAGACCATGGATACTAGGATTCAATAAAATGAGTCCTTTTTTGGTAAGAAAATGGGGTGGGTTTAAGTGTATTTACCAATCATTTTATTAAGTAGAGTTCAGCAGGATGGTTCAGGACCTACTGCTTATAGTCAAATCTGTCAGTCATAGTCCTTCCTAAGTCAGAAAGCGTTTGTTCCCGAACGAGGCCAGCAGGATGAGATGGGCCTTTGAGGAGTTTCCTGAGAGGCTTTCAGTGGAGACTGTGATATTAGAAGCATAGAGGCAGTAGGTAAAGAAATGGATACTAGACCGAGCACAAGCCAGGCAACATATCAGTCAGTGGTGAAATAGGGTCTTCAAGGGAAAAATAATTTTATATGTATCAGCCACTTCTAAGTGCCTTAAAAATTTTATTACAGTGAACTTTGTCTTTAAAAGTATTACATAGATTGGCTTACAAACACCACATACAATGCAAAGCAAAAAGGCAATCACTGTGGCCATGTACAGAGGTTTTTGTTTCTCTTTTCCAAACAATATTCCACTTGCTCTGTGTGTGTGTGTGTGTGTATTTGCTAGGAAGTGGGTGTAGTACAAGTGACCATGAGAGAAGAGCTAAAGACCCAGCAATCCTAAAAGTAAAATTCTCATTAGTAATATACCTAGTTAAGTGTCTGTATAGTTCATTCTGGGTTCTTTTTGTGTCTGTTAGTCACTTTCTAGTTGCTGAAACCACATACCAATCCTGCAAAGGAGGAGGAGTTTATTTTTGGCTTATTGTCCTTGTGGATTGAGTCTATGGTTGTCTGACTCCAAGGCAGAAACAGTATGGTAGAGGGACTGGCGAAGGAAAATTGCTTAATGCGTGGCAGTCACAAAGCAGAGAGAGAACGAAGAAGCAAGCTAGAGAAAAGCATGTACCTTTCCAGGTCACGTCCCCAAGTAATCTACCTCTTTTACAGACTAGGCCTCAACTCCTAATAGCATATTCAGCTATGACGTGACCGGTTGATTAACCTGCTGATTGAGAATAGTGCTCCATAATCCAGTCACCTTTCCAAAGCCCCATTTCTGAACATCCAAACTGTAACAACATGTATGCTAATAAAAATTTTAGCAGGAAAGTATTAACTTTGTTATAAGTTTGAGATAAAACTTCATTGACTTTTTTTAATATAAGAAACTTTCAAAAATACATTCTTGTGCTAGAGTTATAAATTGAATTTGTAGTTTTATCTCGGAGTCAGTTATTTTACTCAGTAACTTCGTACTATTTTTTTTTACCACTCAGTACTGGGGATTTGAATTTTGACACAGTATATGTGCTTTAAAAGTACTAACACAAAATAAAATTTAGCATAGTAACTGTACTTATCTTTGGAAATTACCACATGTATAGGAGACGTTTATTGAGAAACAAGTTATAGCTGCTATTAAGCTGACTGAAATAAGTATCTTTTACTTTTTGCCTTCCTTACTGTCCTTAATGTAGGGGTATATAAATTTTTCCCCTTCTTTTACAGGTATTCCTTAGGTGATGCTAGAAGACCTCTTCATGAAACAGCAGTTTTGGTAGAAGATGTGGTACACACTCAATTAATTAATCTGGTAAGAGTGTATATAATCTGCTTTTACTGGGATTGTAGCTCAATATGTGTTTACAACGATTTTATCTACATCTTGAATTCTTTGTGTATATTTGTGAGACATAGTTTATGTATAACAATATTTACGGTTTAAGTGCATGACCTGATGAGTTTTGACAATGAAATATTATCACATGACTACCAGTACAGTCACGATGTAGACATTCCACACTATGAAAAGCTAGTCTCTATTCCCTGTTCCATCAGGCCTCTTCCCCCAACCCCTAACCCTTGGCAGCCACCATCTACTTTTAGTCATTTTGTCACTATAGTTTTTTAGAACTTGAATTTTTTTTTATTTTGAATTTTGGGCTTATAGGTAAAGTTTCACAAATGGTACACATAATTCTGGATAACCGTCAGTTTCTTCTCATATTTGCTTATCTTATAACCATACTACAATTATCAAAACCAGGATATACCATTGTATAGTACTATTTACAGACCTTTCTTGAATTGTATCAGTTTTCCCATTAATATCCCATTGCTCTTCTAAGACCCAACCCAGGATACCGTGTTACATTTTGTTTTCAAGTCTTCACTGTCTCCTCCTATGTATGATAATTCTTCAGTATTTCCTTTTCTTTTGTAATCTTAACATTTTTGAAAAGTATTGGACAATTATTTTGTAGAGTGTTTTTTAATTTTTATTAGTGTGATGTTTCTTTATGTTCAAAATGACCTTACACATTTTTGGCAAGATTACCACAGAAGTGACAGATCCTTCTCGGTGCATCATATCCTGGGTTCATATTGGTATGTCATATTTGTTACTAACCTTAATAACTTATTTAAAGTAGTATATGCTGAATTTCTTCTCTGTAAAGTGAATGTTTTTATTAGTTCTGATGCTGGGGATTGAATGCAGGCTGTTATGCGTGGTATTAGTACTAAAACTGAGCTACATCCCCCAGCCCAAGTTACTATTTTTTAATTTTATGGCACATATGTATATTAGTGGAGATATTTTATGACTTTTTCCTGAATATTTTTGCCATTAATTTTCTTAGTCGTCAGTGGATTATATCTGTGACAGTTACTACTATGGTATATCCTTGTGGTGATTTTCTGTTTCCTTCTTTCCTTTTGTATTTATTAACTATAAATCTTTTAAAAGAAAAACTTGTCCTTTGTCTCCATTCTTTAATTTTGTATTCCTAATAGTGTGGATCTATGATATTTAAATTTCCTTGTGTTATTATCCAATGCCATCATTATTTTTATTTCTTGATGTGTTCCAGCGTTGGAATTCTTTCATGGCCTTTTCCCATTTTTCAATTGGGTTTCTATCTGTCCCACATATCTTAGGAATCTCTATCATTTGTCTTTGCTGTGTGGTAGAAATATATCATTTTAGTGCATCAGTTGTAAAAGTTACCTTTTTACTTTGTTTTTAGGGATTTGTTTGGCTTGCAAATATTTTTAATGTAGTCAAAAGCATCAGTCTGTTGCCTTTGAAGTTTAAATTATAGGACACCACTTTATGTACTGAATTTAATGAGTAATTCACCTATATTATCTTCTAGTATTTATTTATTTTCATTTTTAACATTTATATCCCTAATCTACCATTTAGATCCCTAATCTATGTGTAATTTATTTCTATTACTTGTTTTACATGGATCTAATTTTATCTCTTTTCCAATTTGTTACCTAGTTTTACTGTCAGCATTATTAAAAAGTCTGCCTTTTCCCTAGTGATTTAAGATACCTCCTTTATCATATGCTAAATTTGTCTACGAATGAGGACCTCTTTTATTTTACATTTTCTACAAATGATTTGTCTATGTGCTCCTATGACATTTATTATGTAAGTTTCATAGTATGTTTTAGAGATTGTTAGGGTAGACTCTTGTAGTTTTTCTCTTTTCCAGTATGTACCCTGTCATTCTTGTACAGTCACTTTCCTGTGTGTGTGTAGTTCTACTTTTTTTTAAAAAAAGAGTATATAACAGAATAAAACCAATCAGAATAAACCAATGTAAGAGATACAGGACTTTAAAACATTACAAAATCAACAGTAGTTACCATAATACCTTTTGATGTCTTCCAAATAGCTGCAGATAACTGCTGACACAGTAAAAATCAAACAACAGAATAGAATAGAAACAATAAAAGCAAAACAATGAATGTGAAAAAGGTCTTCAAAATAAGCCAATAGTAAATCCAAAATTGGTACCATAATATATCTTGCTACCCTTGAAATAGCTTCTCATGCCATGGGATTTAGCATAATCAAAGAAAACAAAAGAGAATAAAACCCAACCCTACAAAACAATGGAAATGACACAGGACCTCAAAACAAGACTATAGGAAATCAACATTTGTTGCAACCCTCAGAAGGAGATACCCCCTAGATGACATACTGCTTAGTGATATCCTCTGAACCTGTGATCAAACCACTGGCCCTAGATCTGCGATGTTAGTGAAACACCAAAGCACCACAGGCATCCAATTGCATTTCACCTCAATAGCTATCATCACAGCTTGTGTTTCTCCAGATAAGCTGGTTGCTTGCGGGGTGGGACAGGGGGATTGGTACTTTTCGCTTGGCAGCCCATGTGCCGAAAGGAGCTGGGGTCTGGCTCTCTATAGTCCGACCATGGTCTGCACATGGTGCTGGTTCCCAGGCTGGCCTTGTTTGCTGCTGTGGCCATTGTTCTCTCCAACCCCAGTCTGTGAATGGTCCTGACTCACAGGGAGAGGCTTGTCTAGTGGTTCCCAGTCTGCCGGAGGCCCATGCATCTTGCTGGTTCCCAGACTGGGTTTGTTTGCTGCTACGGCCATTGTTCTGTGTAATCCCAGTCTGTGAATGGTGCTGACTCACAAGCAGAAGCTTGCGTCTAGTTGTTCCCAGTCCACCAGAGGCCTGTGCATGGTGCTGGTTCCCAGACTGAGCTTGTTTGCTGCTGCGGCCATTGTTCTCTCTAACCCCAGTCCGCAAATGGCTCTTGACTCATGGGGAGAGCACTGGGTCTAGTTGTTCCCATTCCACTGGAGGCCCATGCCTGGCAGTGGTTCCCAGACCGGGCTTGTTTGCTGCTGTGGTCATTGTTCTCTATAACCCTGGTCTGCAAATGGCACTGACTCACAGGGAGAGGCTTGGATCTAGTTGTTTAGTTTCACTTTCTGAGTTTTTACTTACTTACGGCCAAGCAAATCTTAGAAAATGTGAAAATCTTAGAAAATTTTGAAAGTAAACAATTTTTTAAACACCTATTTTATTAGTGCATGTTGGTATACAGATTAATAGGTTTCATTTTTGCAGACTCATGCATACTCATGACATACTTTAATCATTTTCACTCTCCCTTCACCTTCCTTTCCCCAACTTCTACCTAGTTTCATTTCTTTGGGAGGGGGGTTCAATGTTTAAAATGTATTTTTATCATATCCATCTACCCTATTACCTACCCCCCACCCCTACCCCCACCCCATCCTTCCTTGTATTTTCTTCTTCTCAACTAATTGTAGGCATCCTTCTGCTTTCTTATTACTGCTTGGGATTCCACATATTAGGTAGAGCATGAAATATTTGTTTCTCTCAGTCTGGCTTATTTTGCATAATATGATCTCCCAATATATCCGTTTTCTCCACGTGATATTTTAAATATGCACTCATGATTCTTGTAATCCATAGTCCAAAGATCAGATTTGAGAAACAAGATCCTAGATTGTTGGTTTTTAACTGATTCTTTGGGATCATATTGCCAGTTTTTGAGCTAAAAACACATCTTCGAATTTGCTGGGAATTGTCAGGTAGGTGGACAACATATGACAACTTTAAATTGTTACAACAATACAACAATTTGAAGCTTGACTCTAGCTCACTAAAGCCATTGTGTGCTTTATACCTTAATGCATCTGAATGTTTTTCTCCTTGAAAACTGATCTCCTTAATATGTTACAAAATTGTTTTGGTAATGCTAACATTGCTTAAAGTATCCAAGTACCTACACACATATTTCTGTTTGTACATATTGACATGTTCTTGGTTATTAAAATCAATAAGACCACTCAGAACCACACTGATAAAGAGGGTGGTTGATGTGCCTTAGTCATCTCTTCACAGGATGCTTAGCAGTTGTTCTCAAGTTAGAGCTCATGTCAGAGCTACTTGCTGGTTTTGAGCTTAAACAACCCGCAGGCCTTGTTGCCTCTCTCCTGAATAAAAAATTCTATGGGTAAGTGTCCCTAAAATCTTGCACTTGACTCTGATGAGGATCATCAGGTAAGCAGCACTATAATTTTTCACTGAATTTCTTGAAGGTGTATATTCTTACCACTTACCTCTTAGTGCTTATGAATGCTTGGCGAAGATCAAATGTAATGATTTAGGTTTTGTGTGAATACAATGTGATTGGAATAATTTATGTGAGTAACCCAGGTAACGTATTTATACACTTTTTCTGTAGTTTAAAGACATGGGATTGTAAAGGAGAACGATTATGGAAATAATATAATTTTACATGCATAATGATGAAACAATCCGAAAAATGATTCCTTCAGTTCAGTGTTTAATATCTGTAGGTCAGACGCCCACTTTGAGAGATGGACACCCTCTTGCTTCAAGCAAGAGTTCTTTGATCTGTTTTAGTATTTCTCTGTGTAAGGTGACAAGCTCTGGCAGGTGTCTACATATTGTCCTGCCACTTGGTCCTGCAGCATTGTTTCCCTCATAATCAGTTGGCATGTCAGTCAGCATACTCTTCTTTTAGCCCATCAGGATTTTGTTTACTTCTTTTTCTGTGGACTACCCATTTTCCCTTGTCATGAGGATGCCAAGATTCAGTGTCATGCCTTAGAGCAGTGTCTTAGTTACTTTTCGCTCATTGCCGAGACAAAATACCTGACTCCCAAAACTAGGGAAGGAAAGGTTTATTTCTTACAGTTTCTCAAGAGTTTCAGTCCGTACTTAGTTGGCTCCACGGAAGCATGGCATGGCGGGGCTGCCATTCATGGCAGCTGCAAGCGCAAGGCACGCTGGTGAGGGAGAATACGGAGGCGTGGAAGCGAGCAAGAGGAAGACCCGCCTCATTTACACTGTGTGTCGGCTCCACCCCTGGGCATGTACAGCACTCACATTGCCAATCCCCGTGCTAGACTCAGCTCCATCAAAAGTATATGAGGACTTGGGGGTACATAGTGTATCACCCAATACAAGCAGGGAAGCTATATTTTAGAAAAGGTTGATGTGGTCAATTCAAACTCTTCTTTTAAATGCTTTTATTGTCTAACTAACATAGATTTTGATTGTACATCAACATGTGTTAGGCAGTGATGTCAGATATTTTTCCTGTAGCTATATCATGTTTCATATTGGAAATATTGCAGTAAGACTGGCAATAAATTGAAATCGGAAGTTTTCCTTAAATATTTTTTTCTTTGTTTTAACCAGCTGTTTCCGTCTAATGAGATCCTTTGTTCTTACTCAGTACTTCAGCTAGGTCTACTGTGTATTCTAAATAGCCCCCTGCACTCTGCCCCCCCACTGCAGGTGCATCCGAGCATATATATAAATTTTATTTATTTATTTATTTATTTATTTATTTACTGATTTAGAGACAGCATCTTGCCAGGTTGCCCAGGCTGGTCTCCAACTTGTGATCCTCCTCCCTCAGCTTCCCAGAGTGTTGGGATTATAGGAGTGTTCCACTGCACCCAGAATTCTAAGAAATTTCTCCTTTCTCCACTCTGTTCCATTTTGATAGGTTGTGAAAGGATGAGGTATCGTTAACTGTTCTTCACTGAAGTTATACATATATGTTATAGGATATGTTAGCTAATGAAAATGTGTATTTTAAAATATATGTGAAGATTTTGATTTTACTATGTTAAGATTACAGCATGAAGTCATAGGATCTTAAAGTTGAATTATAGTTAGGAAATCACATAAGTCAACTTTGTTATATATGTTTGAACCAAATTACTCTTTTTACAGGTTATAAGTGGTTGAATATCAGCAGTTTTATATGATTCAGTGTTACACAAATTAGAAATCACTAGAGAGAGCCTTTAAACATCTCAGTTTTCTTTTTCTATAAAGTCGTAATACTAATATTTACTTTTTACAAAGGTCATGAGGAATAAAAAAAGATTATGTATAATATATATATATAAAAGTTTAAATGAAAATTCTAGGATGTAATATCCATTTTCCATGCTGTAGTAATAGTAGTAATAAATCATTATTTTGATTATTAAAGCAGATTATTAATAACCCTAACCCTAGGAATTTCCAGATTTACTAAAGAGAAGCAAACCTTTCATATCCTAAGGTTCCTTCTCACCCACTCTCAGGGTTAAATGCCATAATTTATTCGAAGTAGATGAAAGACATGTGCCAGTTGGAGACTGTGTGATTGAGTTTTTATTATGTTGTCAGTAATGTCTTTTAAAGTTCAAAAATATGATTTCTGATAACTATATAACTGCTTTTCACTTCTCTATTAATTCAAGCTTTAATGTCAGAAGAATCACTGTATTTTATGTATAGAATGTCGTTATCTACCATACGTTTAAAAATAACCTATTTTTGCTGGGTGAATCTGTGGGACAACTAGTTAGCTGTTTAATGTGTTGTATTATGTTTTCACATCAGAACAAATTTTATGTATTCTTATACTCTTAGTTATAAATAATAACAAATTTGTATGTGAAGAGAGTTCACTGGATTAGCATGCACTGAGCTTACTCATCCTTCCCTGTTTTTCTGACACTGTCCATGTGGCTGTTAATCTCCCTGGAGAAATAATCCCTGTGAAGCAGTATTCAGTCCTTTGTGGTTGTCACCCTGTGCCATCTCAGTTATGCTTTATGGATGTGCACTTCAAAATAGTAATAAAGTTTCCTGTATAGAACTTCAATTAAAGTGTTATCAGAATAGGGCACAGTAAGCCATGACTATGTAAAAGAAAGGGAGTAGAGCGACCATGGGGTCTCAGTGAATCACAGAATGGCAGTATTATATCTATGTACATATTAAGACTGTGTGCTGTGTCCTAGCATGTGTGTAACTCATCATGCTTAGACACACTCCATGTTTACACAGATGACATGGAGGCATCCACAGCTGCTGTCTGGGAAGAAAGTGCTGTGACTTTGAATGTGTTTTTACTGTGGAGCAAAGGAAGTGCCAAATGTTTAGCATAAATAGACTGAAAACATCCTTTCTTTAGGAATCACACACATAGGTACACTTACACACATACAGAGTTGTTCAACGTAGAGCGTGTGTGTCAGGAAAATCTCATTTCATTTCTTTTTTATTGATACCTGTCATGAATTTAATGTGGAAAATTTCCTATTTCTGTATAGCTATAGCTCTTATTTCTGTATAGCTCTTAATTCTGATTGATTACACTTAACATTTTTCTACTGTTTTATTTTCTGTTATGTATTACCACCTCTTCCCTCTGGATAATAACTATTGTGTATTTAAAAATCAATCTCAATACGGCTATTGACTGATACTCTAAGTAGAATGCCTCTTTAAGCCGGGCGTGGTGGCTCACGCCTTTAATCCCAGCACTCGGGAGGCTGAGGTAGGAGGAGCGTTGTGAGTTCGAGGCCGGCTTGGGCTACAACGCGCGCGCAAGGCCGGCCTGAACTACATAATGCGACCCTGCCTCAAAAAACCAGGGCCGGGAGTTTGGCTCAGTGCCTTAAGTGCCTGCCCTGCAGGCGTGAGGTTGTGAGTTCAATCCCTGGTGCCGCAAAAAAAAAAAAAAAAAAAAGAAAGAAAGAAAAAAGAATGCCTCTTTAGCTACATTTTCCCTCCAAGTTGCTTTGAGTTCACTAAAGGCGTCACGCAGAAGATCAACTGGGAAGAAGTTTTCAGTCTGTGCCACCACTCTTCATATCTCCTTTTGTTTCTGCTGCAACATATCCCATAAATGGTCAGCCGATTTAGAAAGGTCATACTTCAGTCAGAGTATTTTAGAATATGTAAGTTGATCTATAGTTCCACAGGTTATAGGTAGTGTGTCTTGTTGGCATTATTAGCAAAACTGTATAATAACATCTAACTTTTATAGAGGTGTTTCTTTGCTTATGCCAGGTCTTTTCCATATAGGATTTTTCATTATTTTTCCTTCTGGTTTACATGACTCCTCATCTGGCTTAAGCTAAGCTCGTATAGCTACTTGCATCCTATATAGTTACTTGGCTTTCCTATCTGTGCTGAAAATTTCAGTTCTGACTGAAACTTTGCATTAATGCCAAATAAACTGTTATGACTTCTGATAATTGTATAACTGCTTTTTGGTTTTTTTTGTTTTTGTTTTTGTTTTTTGCGGCACCAGGGATTGAACTCACAGCCTCATGCCTGCCAGAGAGGTGCTTACGCCACTGAGCCAAACTCCCAGCCTTAGTGTTTTGAGGCAGGGTCGCACTATGTAGCTCAAGCTGGCCTTTCACTCGCATTGTAGCCCAAGCTGGCCTCCAACTCACAACACTCCACCTACCTCAGCCTCCCGAGTGCTGCGATTAAAGGTGTGCGCCACCATGCCCAGCCTACAGAATCATTTGACTTTTTTTTTGTTTCTTTGTTTGTTTTTGGTTGCACTGGGGATCAAACTCACAACCTCGCGCCTGCCAGACAGATGCTTAAGCCACTGAGCCAAACTCC